>WEIU01007476.1:1677-27242 GCA_013389925.1 Aegithalos caudatus
AAGAACCCACTTTTCAATTATTACAATATAGATTTGCAGGTTTCCTCACCTACTTGCCCTTGAAAAAACCCCAAGCCCTACTTCCTATTCTCATCTATTTTGGCAAATGAGGGAACCACACAATTCAAAGTTAATTACTGTAAGAGTTCACAAAATACTTGGGATGGTATAATTCCATACACTGGATTTCAGTTGAATTCCATTACAAAACAATTAGCTATCTTAATTTCATTAATAATTCACAATTTCAACATTCAATAATTTCAAAATAGTTTCAAATTCTTTTAAAAACCCAACACATTAAATTATTCATTTGAAAACCAAGACATTTAGAGAAGCAATTTCATGAACGTGCAACAGTACACAGCTGTCAAATATTCTACTAGTACAGTAATATCAAAGCTGGGAAAACTAATATGCAAATTTTCTTCTTCATTTCCTAAAAGTGACTGTCAAGAATAACTTAAAAAAAAATCCAAAGTATAACCAAGTAGACCCTGTACACTACAGTATGCACATAAACTAATCCAAATCAGCGAAATTTCTTCTCTTTTTCACAGATTTTGTTCTCAGGTCCTGAATGCATCAACAAGTAACTACTTTTGGGGAAGTTCCTTCCCCAGAGGCCAATGTTTCCATACGAGTTATGTACTTTTGAAATTAATTAGTAGCAAAGTGACAAAGAGCTACCTCCACAAGAAAATATGTTCAGAGTTCTAAGCTAAGTTAGCACAGACAGGAGAATCTCAGTTTTCTAGTGGAGAAAGTCAGTACCTGACAGCTGTGAGACTGCACATCAGAATTTGCTGCTCTCATCATACAATTGCTGCAGCCAGAATTATGGATCTTTATTACGTCTATGGCAACCATTAACAGATCCAAAGCACCCTATATACAATTTATAACACTACCATAAGAAAACTTTAGTTCCTGGGAATAATTTGATATATTTGTAGAAGTACTTAAAGAACTACAGGAACTCTAAAGAATGCACTATAAGGTGAATTTAGGATTAATGGTTTTTGGTATAGACCTCTTAAGATGGTCAGCAGCATACTGAGACTTCATTTTTAAAAACGTGACCAACTAAAATCCAAAGTGGTGTACATTTCAGTTCCAAGTATTCTGCCACTGTATCTTGGCAAAACTGGAAACCCTTGGGGTTCCAGAAAGAAATAGATCTGTATGGATTATACCTGAGTGCTCAGCCCTTTTCAGTATTCTACAAGCAAGTAGAATATTGAAGGAACAAAAAACTTTTAAAAAAATTAAATCTCTAGTCAGTATTTCTTGCCTCAAGCTCATACATAAGCTATCTGTCCCAAGCATGTGTTAGATTTGTACAGATTAACACCAGACAACAATCAATTTCTCAGCATTTCTACCAAAATTTACCAACTCTATCCAAGTTTCAGACTTAAGTGTTGAATAGAAATTTTGTTGTTTAAAAGTTAGGGGTTTATGCCAGAACATTACACACATGAAATCCCAGAACTTGAGTCATCAAACATTTCTGTATTTATGCAAGATGCAACTGGAGCACTTTTTTTACCCACAAAGACACACTCTTACAACAAAACCCCAATAGATCTCTTTCATATATATATATCTATATATATATCTCAAAAGCATCTTGCAATAGTAGCTCTAATTATTCCCTTTAATTCCAATTATCCAAATATTCACATAAAAGCTTTAAACAGCCTTTAAATTTTTAAAATTCTACAGCAATTTTAAAGCTGTATATATATATACACCCATCAAGTTTTATTATAGTAGTTTATTTTCAGAGATTGAATTTCAATCTCACATGTTCACATTTCAGTAAAATGCACAATATACATTTGTTATTATATCCCAGAATCTCCTATGAATTACTTCATGTAATTCCCCTTTATTTTATTCTATACATGAAGAAAAAGAAATACACAAACCAAAAATCCCACAGAAAGTATCAGCTTAAAAGCCAAAATTTTCTTATTAATTTAACCTACATTCCAGAACATCAAAAAATACCCCGAATATTCTGATGTTTTATCTATAACATAGTGAGAAAGAAGGAACTTCAAGCTTGACTTTCTATTTGTCTTTCAGCATGTAAGCAGAGGTACACATGTGCTTCTGTTCTGTTTACCATACACATACAGACTATTTTATCAGCACTAGCACCTTCTCACATTTCCTGCCTGTTCCCCCCTCCTATTATGAGTGTACTTACCTGCTGTCTTTGTTCAGTCTTAGTGTATAATTTAAGATCAACACAACAACGAGTTCATGACTGTATAAGTATTTTTACATGGGGGAAAATCCTCCTAAACTAATTTAATTTGTCAGGTGTCTTTCTTCTATTATCCCAGCCTGTCTATTCACCAAAACTAACTGCTGAACAGAGAGGTGCATTCAGAAAATTCAATCTTTAGTCTACAAATTAAAAAGATATGAATTATTGGCAAGTATTTTTCACACTAATATATGAGGAAGAGACAAAAAGGTATATCGAGCTGCCACAGGAAAACATAAAAATGAAGATCTCTCATGTGTCTCTTTTTTTGGTAAAAAGAAATCTGAGTTCTCAAACCACAATGAGCAAAAATTATAAAGTGATTTTTTTTTTTCATTCTTTGAAGAACATTGCATCCAACCAACATTTTCACTTCTCTGTTTCATATGCCAAAAGGTTTCTTGGAGAACTTTTCACATAGAGCAAATTTGTCAAAACTCAAGAATTCACAAATAAGAAAGCCCAGGATATGAGGAACAAAAAAATAGAAGCGTGTCTGAAGACAGCTCAGAAGTCAATAAAATTACAGCAACATATTAATGGGAAAAAAGTAATGAAAGTTATGCATTTGAAAATAAATAGCATAAGACATTCCGTTCATTTTTTAAATCCTTGTTTTTGCTTAACCCTCAAGAAAATCAGATTCATCACTGAACATTAACAGACAAACTCTATGTTTCTGCAAAGCACCAGAGTAATGGTAAAACAGACTTTAAAGAAGCACATAAAGCAGTAGGACTGCTTGCCTCTGTGATGCTATGCTGGATTTCAAATACTGAATCAGATGCACAAAGCATTATTTCTCTGGTGAATGCTAAATAGACAAGAATAGTGCCAGCTCCACATAAAACACAGTTTAAAAAAAAAAAAAAATTAGGTAAACAATATTCATTATAGTTTAAGACTAAGACCTAATATAATTCTAGACAGGTATATACACCCAGGCCTTGAATAATGTTATTGCATGATTCACTTAATATTAACTAGAAGCTTATTATTAAAATTACCTATTAAAAACAGGCATTTGCCAATTCATTACAAGGTTTCTTAAAAGGCTCATTTCATACTTCACTTGATGTTTAAGTGGTTATTAGCACAGTTGCAGGACCATTCCAACTTAGAGAAGCAAAAATATAATGAATACCATGCAAGCCATCAGTACCATTTCCTCTCCTACTGACACAAAAAATACCAAACGTTACTTCTTGAATCACTCAAAAGCTGAAAGTAATTTCAGAGTTATCTGAGAGCAGTTTTTGAAGAAGCATATGAGCCTCAGACTTCAAATTATTTTGCTTACAGTGGTTTGAGAGCAGAAAAATCAGAGAATAAACATGAAATATGGAGTACAAAGTCTACATACATATCAACTGTAACAATGTTGTGGTTTTGTCTTTGCAATTCAATCCAAATCCAGTTTAAATAGGAAATCATCCATCAATCCAGTAACAAAAACATAAAATGAAAAACTTAACATTCAGCAGTTATAGAAATTCAGACAGATTAAGATTGGGACAATGTATCACCTAGAAATACATTACTGATCAGTTTAAAAAAAATCCTGTCTAGTAAGTCAGGACTCATGCTGATGACGTTACATTACTGTTCTGTTTGTACACATTAACTTCGCTGTTAATTCTTCTCAATGTCATTCTATTGGGTTCTCAGGTTTTTTGACTAATCCAGGTTAGACATTTGTCTTAAATCCATTGTTATCTTTTATATTTACAGGCTTTCTATGAACAAAGGCAAGATGTTCCAAGGAAGCAGTTTATGGTAATACAGGAGAATGGATTGTAAATGTACACGAAATCTTACTCAAGTGAAGGCACAAAAATCTTGCAACAATTGAAGTTTAAATCATGAAGTGTACAAACAGAAGTGTAAACACCTGATATGGTACAACTAAACTTTTTAGAGTTTTACTGTTATAAACATATTTTTTAAGTTATTCCAATTTAACCCATCTCTATAAATGTAATACAGTACAAACTGAATTTCACTGTTTACAGAAGTTTTCACAATGGACCCTTAGAATCCTTCTGAACTAGACGTGTAACACTTTGGAAAAATGCCAGTACAGTATCACAGTCATGACTATAGGTACACAATAAGGAGAAATATAGGTGCCATTCACAGGGTGCAGGCACAAGGCAACTTCATGTTTTCTGGCAAAACACAGTAATATGGGGAATAACTTGTTTCAGCAGTTGATATTTATTAAATGACTGAGTGTTAAATCAGTTTATGACTGTTATTCAATGTAAAAAATGAAACAAAAAATGTATGGGAACATACATCTTAGTGAAAATGAAACATACAAACCAGGAGGTAACTATTTCTTTTATATGTGTGCGTATAAATATATAAAAACAAAACTACAATAAAGCTCTTCTTCATTAAGACAGCAACAAGACAAAATGTTTACAACTTAAAAAAAAAATACCAAATGCTTTCATTTACATGTAGTATACTAAATTTGTCATTTAAATCAAGTTCTTAAGACCTATTTTCTTTGCACAAGGGAATCTTACCAAGACACCCTTTTGAAAGAAAAGAGAAGTCCCAGCACACAACAAAGCTGAAAGATCTTGCAAATATAATTCCCACCTGGCCTGAGACTGAAATCACAGCCTCAGTATAAATTGTGCTTTGGAAATTATAAAATACAACCTAATGCTGTTTGATATATATTCTTGGGGTAAGAGAGTAGGAAATCTGTACTTGGCACAGTAAATCTGTATCTACATGCACAACACTAAATACACAAAAATTAAAGCTAGATTAGTAAACTATGCCAGGGATTAAAAAAATTATCTCTCATTCCAGGCTATTAACAGTTTTTAGTATGGTTCGCTCATCTCCACCAGAAGGAAAACACTTTGGAAATGCATCCATTACTCAGCTCAATGGTTACCTCTATTAGTAACAACTCCTTGCAAATATCAAAATTATGCAGTTATTATAAAAGGTACAAACTCAGTTCAACAAAAGAAACTACATTTAGTTTTGTTATATCTGTTATTTTTACGTTCTCTTTTTTTACAATTAAGAACCAAGTTGATATTTTTACTAAATTCCAGAAATATTTCTACCAATCCATTTTTAATGGCAAAAAGTGGCATTAACAGAAATATACTGCCAACTTTATTTCAGCTGCCATGTTTTACCTTCCTATTTAATCCTTTGACTCCCCTTCTCCAGGTTAGTTATTTCTTTTTGTGTCCCCTGCTGGTATATGAACCTGAGACAACATCTCACTTAATTCTCAACGTACTAGGGCATTTACTATCATGATTTGCTCTCTCCCAGAGGAGTGTCAGTGACATAAAAAGCCTGACTGAAAATCTGATATTTAACACATACAGGACTGTATTTTCACTTAGGACTATATTACATTTTATTTGACTTTTTAAAGTTTTGCTCTGTTACATCTATAAATAAACTTCCAGGAATAAAAAACACATGCAGATCTGGAAAACTAAATGTGATGTTAAATGGAAGAAATGGAAGCTGGGCAGATAGGCATGTCTACAAGCTTCAATTTCAGTGCAGAGGTAGTGGAAGTTCTTTCAAAAAGGGAAAAGACCACTAGAGAGTCACTATTAGATAGGGTTGGTTTTGGTTTTGTTGTTTTTTTTTTCAATTGTCAAATATAAGGAATCATGGGTGGCTTTAATTCCCAACCCTCAAAAGGGTACGCTATATAATGTAAACATTCCTATGTATTTTAAAGCAGTACATTGAAAAAAATCATTGTTTAGCATGCTACTCTAGCTGTCTAGACATCTGATGCATACAAGACTTCAGATACATGAAATAAAAAAGCACATTAGTTTGTGAACAACCAGAGAAGAATCAATTCTAGTGTTATACATTTGTTTACTAGTCTTCAGAAAATGACTTTACTACCAGAAGAGGGATGGACTGAAAAATCAGGTAGGTGGGCAACAACTGATAATAAATTTTACTGAAGATTAATACCTGGATTTAGCTAGAAGGCAGAAGATACTGACAGGTCACATTTCATAAAATAAAGAACAAAATCTGGTTATATTTCCTGAATTTGACTAAAACTCACCAGATGAAAAAAAAAAAAAAAAAAAAAAAAAAAAAAAAAAAAACAAAAAAAAAACCCCCAAAAAAAAAAAAAAAACCAAAAAAACAAANCCACAAAATAACAAAACCCACAAATACCAAAATCCACAATCACCACCATACCTGTGCAAGGACAATAACTGTATGGACACTGAAATAATCCACACACAATCTATGAAGGGCTAAATGCTGCAGTCCTTACAGAAGTATATTTTAAAATACAAAATTAGTATTTTAAATACAATTAAGAAATAAAACTGTAAAATTCATATAATCTTGTAAGATTACATAGAGAACAGTCTGACTTACTGCCTTTTGAAGAAGTGGTTCAATCACATTTCGTGAAAACTGAGAACACCATTATCAGCCAAAATAAAACACGTGGCATGCAGAATGTAGAAGATAATTGTACCAATACTTGCTCCCTCCCAAGACCAGTTCATTACCTGTTGTTACTTACCTATGTTCATGTCAGGTGCTGCAAGAAGAAAGTGATTCAGTACATACTGCAGGATCATTTAAATACAGACACGAATGGTATAAATCATCTCCGACCTACAGCAGTTACTTTTAGCAAGTCAGCAAAGTTCAAGAACGTGGAAGAAAAGCTCACCTTGTCTAACGGTGGCGATATTCTCTCTCTCTGTCCCGCTCCCTGTCACGATCTCTGTCGCGATCGCGATGCCTCTCTCTCTCCCGGCTCCTTTCCCGGTAGTAGTCATCGTGACGATCTCTACTACGTGATTTGTGGCGCCTGCTCTTTTCTCGTGACCTACTGTGGTCCCTCTCTCTGGATCGCTCACGTCTTCTAAAAGAAATTACCTCATTAGCGTTTTCTTCAAAACACTTGTCATCCCCACACAGGTTTTGTACTCTGCTTATGAGTACGAATTTGACCAAGAACAGGTATGAGGGAAAGACCTGTTCATGGTGATGCAGGTATACTTTGGTATGTAACATTAAAGATACCTGGTACAAACAGCGGTGGCTAAGAACTCAGTTACAGGCTGTAAGAGGCACCCACTTTCTAATGTAGCAAGGAAAAGTCAAAGTACATACTCAGAATGGAGGATGACTGAAATCAGCTGGGGGGACTGTAACACATCTCAAACGATCACTACAACAGAGCTGCTAATCTGCATATGGAAAATGTGCGCCAAAACTGCTAAATAAGAGTTAAACTGAAGCTAATCAGATCAATTTTGAAAAGAGGGCTAATTAAAAAGCAGCTTTCCTAGGTTCAGGAAAGCCTTATTTGGTTCCTTCACATATTTCCTGTGTGAGTCAGAAAATCACTGACTTCTTACACACCTTAGTTTCTTCTCCATAAACTAATCCTGCGTTACACCTTCTCTTTTTTAAGAGCAGATGGAAGAGGAAAGTTTTACCTGGATCCAGAGCCATAAGACTTGGACTCAATTCCATGAAGGCAGTCCTGAAGAGAGCTAATAAGTACTTTGCAGCGATCATCTGCAGATACTTTGGACTGTTTGATTAAGGAAATTGCAGTTACCAAGGTCTCTATAGCACTTCCATAGTCCCCTGAAAATGATGTAAGATCAGGATCAGAAAATTATGCAAATTAAAACATACATTTTTATCTGTTACAGTATTACCATTTTGAGTACCTTCTCTTAAACAGCCATCTAGATAATTTACTGTAGTACCAAATATTAAAATACTGTCCAGATCAGTACCCAGGTTTTCTTAGAGACTAACTGAAGCATAGCACAAAATCAGTCACTGATTGTCCCTAAATTCAGCATCCTATCAGGAAAATGTGGCTTCAGGCCTTTCAGATTCCTAATTTAAAAAAAAAAACCAAACAAACTATAAATTCTTTTCAGTTGGGTAGAACAGCAAACACATTAATTGAATTTTACTAACCAGCACTGGCATCTGATACAGCTCTTGAAATGGCACTGCTTGAGATCGCCCTATTTCTATTCATGATTTCTTCAAATTCTGCTTCACTTAGAGGTGTCCTTGCAGCATCCATTTCTCTGCAAGCAATAAAACTAGTATTTAGAAGGTTAAGGAGAACTTCAGAAGCTATCATTGCAATTTCAACAATCCAAGTTTGCAATTTTAAGCAGTGACAAACAGAAAAGAAAGCAGGATCTGGTTTTGGCTTTGGTTTTTGTTAAGGACCATTGTTACAGTATAAAATCCTGAAAGCTTAAAAAAAAAAAACCAAAACTAAAACAAAAAACCCCAACAAACCAACCAAAACAAAAAATCCCCAAAAAACAATTAAGGTATTGCTGTATAAATAGGCTTTTTTTTTTTTTTTTTTTGTTAATCCCATCTATTTCAAACATTCAGCAGCACTTAATATTGTGCTTGACAAATATTTACAATTTTCATAAAATCCTTGAAGGTACGTAAATAGATATTCCCAACTAAATGGATGTGGAAATACATGTACATAGGCAATGCAGCTTTGAGCAAAATTAGAGAAAATTTTCATAACAGTACTGGAATCAGAACTATATGATCCTGTTTCCCAGACCTTAACTAAGACCAGAATGCTGTAACTTTTGAAAAACAAATACAGTTATCTTTAAAACACTCAATTTTCTGAATGTTATGTCAGCATTTTACAGCAATTTATTATTTTTTAATTTCTGGTCAAGTTCAAGGTACTCCAATTTAATCTCCCTACTAGTCACAGTAAGGAGGAAGCAATAAAGCAGAATCCTCATACTCATTACACTTCAATTATCAGCTACCTATACAGGGTTTGCAAAGTAAAAGAAGTAAACCTCAATTTTCCCAAAAGTTTTGCAGTGTCCTATTAGCCAGTCTCTGTGTCACATAGAAAATTTGGAGAAATGTGTTAAGAGATAAATGCTGAGACTGTCAAACTGGCCCACTGCTTGATATTTCTAGAACAGTGTTAGTTCTTCTGGTAGAAAGAAAATGCAGAATAATAAGCAATGCTATCCTCTTAATTGCAAGAAGTGGAACAAGATCCTATAGCCAGTTTAGCATAAGAGGAAATGTCTAAAAATTCATACCTCCCTGAGTTTTGAGTATTATTTTTCGTGTGCCTCCCATAGAATGGAATATGTAATTTTTCTCTTATGGACATGTTATTTCCAGTGAAACGCCTATGATATATAATTAATGACAATTTAAATAGTTATGGATGATAGCTTCAACATTATTAATGAAAATACTGGACAGTAAGTTATACTGTCCTATTCCCACTCCTTCCCTCCCCAGACATTCTATAAACTGCAGACAACCTTGATTTTGTCCATCAAAAAACACCCAACACCTTATAGTCTTATATTTCAGGCAATTAAGCCAAATTCTTGAATTTCTAGGGTTTTTTGTATGAACATCACATGTACAAATGCTTGGGGGGCGGGGGGGGTTAAACTTTGTGGTAAAAAAAGAATCAAAGCACAGCATCTTTGCAGGAAACATTTTAAGCCAGAAAAGTGTGTCTCATGCTAGCAGTAAAATTACTACTGAAAAATTCAAATCTAACTATGTAAAATGGTCTCTCTTAAAATTTATGCCAAAATTTTTGACAAATACAAATATGGTGAAAATCAAGAAACACCAGCAAGACAGAGATGCTTGAAATCACAGATGAAAAAGATGTTTCAAACAAGATGTGAAAAACTTGACAAGTCAAGTCAGGGACTTAAGAACTCTGTCACAGATAGGATTAACCACAGGAAAAGCCACTGCTACAAACATAGCAAGATTGCACCAAATGAGCAGAAACATCTTGATAGGAAAGGAAGGTAAAAGTCTTGCAGTAAATTCACACCTGGCTTTTAAGACAAACGCTAAGTTCTAATTAAATCCTGAAGAAAAAAGGGACAAGCAACACTGCTGAAAGATGAAAATGGTATGAGCTTGGTATGACCTCAACATATGCACATATCCAAAAAGAACTCCAGAGCATTCTTACAAGGCAGCCTGCAAAGCACGATTGTAAGGTAAAAGTCAGAATTTCAAGTTAGGACAGGAGCACAACCAGAAGCTGCTGCATAAGAAGTGATATATAAGTTTACATGTAGAACACATAGAATGATGACACTGCCAAATACAGTGAAGACAAACAGTTTAGAGCTGAAAAGGGAACTGAGATTACTGGTATTGCATTTCAGGATTTTCCTCCTGCTGCAAACATGTTTCTCAGAATTACTCCCTCAGAGAAGTTAAAAGGGCAAACTACAAGAATGATGGGATCCTTTCTGGCCCTACTTCTAATTTTTCCTAACATTTGCATTAAAAGGGAAAAATCAAATGCTTCCAACGAAAGGAGTAAAATCTGCTACCCAAACACATTAGACAAAAAGAACTCACCTTCCAGGTGGCCCATAGTCACCTCTGTCATACGGCGGAGGTCGGCCATACGGATCTGTCGGAGGCGGGCCACGGCTGTCTGAAGTGGGTATGCCACTATTGGCAGGAGGGGGGAAGAAAGCTGGATTCACATGTGGTGCTGGTGGTGGAGCACCTGGCGGTGGCCCAGGGAGATGAGGAGGAGGAGCAAGAGTCAGGGGTGGCCCGAGAGGGCCGGGCGGACGAGGGGGAAATGGACCCGGAGGTGGAGGTGGACCCTGCTGAGGTGGTGGCGGACCTGGTGGTGGCCCATAGCCTGGAACTGGTGGTGGAGGGCCTGGAGGAAGCGGCCCAAGTGGAGGCTGACCAAAAGGCTGTCCTGGAAACAGAACTGGTGGTGGTGGACGATCACCACGATTAGGAGGTCCAGCTAACGGAGGTGGGAGGACCTGACCAGGAGGTGGAGGGCCTGGTGGGCCTGGTGGACCAGGAGGACCTAAGGGTGGACGTGGGGGAGTTTGTCCAGCTAAAATTAAAACAAAACAAAACAAAAAAATTGAGTTAATAAACATGAAGAAATAAAATTCTTTTAAATTCTTCCATTTTTTTAATTCTTAAAAACAATGATAAAAAAACCCAACCCTCCCCTCCATGAACACTGCACAACATGTACAAGACAAGTGTGTTCCTGCTTTGGGTCCAGTAGCTTAGAAAAGTTTTAATTTATCTGTACCTATTACTATTGGATATCTAGAGATATCTAAAAACACTGACAAATCCCCTCCTCAAATCACTTAATCACCTGCTGCTGTTTCCAAAACCCACAAGAAGATTAGGAAAGCTAGAAAACATTGCATCTTACTGCAGCTAGTCTTTCACATGGGTCTTAAGATAAAATACATATTAAAAACATGGGAGAAGCTGTATTGGAGAAAGTAATGTAAATGCAGTATCCAAACCTTCTTTTAGATTCTCATTACTGTTTTTCCAGTGCAACTATGTCCCTTGGACTGTTGATAGACAATCTATTACCGAATGACATTTACTAAAAAGTATGTTAGCTGAAAAAAGAATGTCACTGCAGTGCAAACCTAATTGCTTAACATATTTCTTCTACATCAGATACCTAACTAAACAGGAAGACCTCCTCTTCAAATTTCTTGTGTTTTAAGTGCCTACTAACTGACCTGTCAGTGGGCATAAATCAAAGCTGAATTTCTGATCACGTGCAAACTTGTACTAAGACAAGGAAATTAATCACTTGACACTCTGCAAAACAGGCATTCTCAGCATATATAGCAAATCAGAAAATCTCAACTACACTACACTGAAGCCTAATCTACCTACAAACATGATCTATTTTAATTTTTTTCATTTTTAAATATGTCTATTGATATAGTAGAAAGAATGTATCTAAAAAAGCTCTCGTCTTTCTACCAAACTTACTAGGTACAACTTCCTATTGAATATCAACAAAGGAACAGTCAAATCCTACAATCTAGCTATAAACACTGATTATGGTTCATTACTGAATTGCCTTGACCTTCATCATTTCCCAAATATGTATGTCACATTGAAACACAAGTAAGACTGGAACTCCATAGATGCATAATTTTACCTGGGAAAGGCGGTGGTGGCCCTCCTGGCCCTGCCGGTCCAGGGAACCTGTCTCCACCTGGAATGGCACCCGGAAAACGGCCCCGACCTCTATTACTAGGTGGAAATGCTGCTCTTGAGCTTCCTCCTGGGGGACCAGCTTTACCTTCCCCAGACATCTGGCCAGACTGTGTGGCTGCAGTGGAAAAGCAAGAATGTCATTACATAGATCAAAATAGGTTAAAGTACTTCAACACTTGATCTAAAGTTTTATGCAGTGCTAAAGCATGACTTTATGAGCACTAACTTGCTCCCTGTACCCAAACCCAACACACTTGTGGAGGAAAACATTCTTTGCTAAAATGGTATGCCTCATATTAAAGGAAGAGGATCTAGAGAGATTAGCAGTCCTTCCTTCAGTGAAGCCCAAGGCCACACTGGGAAACACAAGACACGTGCTAAAGTACAACATGGAACCTCTCTTCCCCATTCTATCATAAATACAGACCGTCCACACATTAAAATTTAGTCCAGTTTGTCTACAAATGTTGAATTCCTAAATGCTCTTGTGCTTTGTATTTTTAAATTACACCCGCAAGAAATTGAGAACGCATCTCCGGCTGTTAAGACATGAGCTGCACAAAGCTGCAACCTTCTTTCAGAATGCAGCAGCTCCTCAGTGTATGAAGTGATTTCTTTAAACAAAGATACAACTTCATAGTATTTTATGGCTATTTTAAACTGTGTAGAAATTGTAAGACGTGCTAAAAACCTGCCATTCTACTTTTTCTGCTTTTCCAAGACAGCACTTAAGAAAAGCTTACTTTTCCTTGACTGCATTTCAAATTGACTCAGAAACTGTTTATTACACGGAGTTACAACAGGATTCTGCCCATGCAATTCTCTTTTAGGCAACAAATCCATCAACTTTTTGGAGGATGCTTCCGATCCCACACCCACAAGGGCAAACCTGAAAGGAAACAAAAAAAGTCGCACCACAATTTGTTCATTTTCTGACATCCTGCTGCCTCATGAAAAAGATTACACACAGTAAGCAAAAGAATACTTGACAACTAGATACAGAAAACGTCTCACTGTTTTTAGTCCAGTTTTCAGAACAGATAGGGCAAAAAAGAAGGAAACCAAAGAGCAAGTACAAAATGCATCAAAATTTATCACAACAAAGGCAGCTTTTTGGTGGAGTTTCAACACACTACATAATGAATTCATAGGAACAAGTTATTAAGCATACACTGTGTGCTCGCTGCTGCCAGAGACAAAAAGGTACATTCATGCAGTGGAATTTAGGTTGTCAGTGAAAAATGGGCTCAAGCACTTACTTTAAACAGTTAATGGAAAATAAAGATGTAAAGGAAGATTAAATAATGAAGGTTGAGGGAACAGCATTTACACTGGAGAAAAACATCACCACCACACCAACTAAAAATCTAGGAACAGTCTTAAATGAAGATGATCAATAAGCTTTAACTCACAAAATAATGAGACATGCAATGCCATCACAAAAATTTATACCTGAAATTCAAGTCATTAGTATGAAATTATATGCCAAAACCTTTCTGGATTGATAAGTTAAGGTGAGCAGTTCAAAGACTGACAACTATGAAAACTGAGAACTCCTTTCCCTCCCAAACTTCAGTCCACATGTAGAAAAACAAATGACAAGTTCTTACCCTTTAGACTGGCCATTAGCACGATTTTCAAAAAATTTTATCTCCAAAATGTCATTTACCCCCAGTGAATGAACTGCTTCAGTTAAGTCTTCATCTGTTGTCCACTGAAAAATATTTTTAATATTCAACTATGAGAGCTTATCTAAAACACCAGGCAAAGGACAACTAAATTTTCCATGGATTTTTGAGTGCGCGTATGTGTAACTGATCCAGAGAAATACATTATTCAGGGTGTCAGTATATTCTGACTCTTGGAGTAGTCATTTTCATCTTACCATTCAACAATTAGGTCAGCTAATTCATGCACATTTTACTGATTCCATCCATGTACTTCAAAATGGGACAACTTAAGTCAATGGTCAGGCCCTTTACTTACCTATTAGCTCCTGAAATACTGTAATAACTAATGAAAAAAACACTTATGGTAAGAAATTATCAGAAATTAAAAAACTCACATTTTTACTTATCTTCTGAAACATAGTTTTGCCTATGTGGATCCTGAAGAACTTGATTTCATGTAAACAGATGAAAGCTCCACCTAATTCAGCTACCGACCAGCTCTTGCACTGTTTGCTTAACTGCAATTGATTTTAAAATGCTTTAATTCTTATAAAGGTTATTGTCCTAAGGGCAACTGCAGTTCAGTGAGTTATCATAAACCTGTTCTTCTTGGACAGAGAAATAAGCCTCAAGACAAATACCTGAAAACAGTTATGCTGAAAGAGTCACTGCCGATGGAAAAGGCCCTGGAAAAATGTGAAAAATAACTTCAAGAAAATCCCAGAGAACCTTCAGCAAGAACTTCCTAAAAATTAGGTTCATTTAGTACCCTTGACGTATTTACAGGCATGAAATATTTAATAGTTTAAAGTTGTTATCTTCTTGCACTTGTTTCTCTGAAAACCTTAAGAACATAGTAGCACAAATATTCCTTCCTAACACTTAAAACGTGACAGAAACTCTGAAATTTATATTTACCGGACTTCCTTGGTTTTTAAGACATCATGACAGCTCCAGACAGGCTTTCCAAATTTCAGGTAAAAGAAAAAATTACCCCACAACCACAAATTAAAATTAAAGAAAATCAAACCAACAACAAAAATGACTGGTTTTTGATACTCATATTTCATAGAAAACATTTTAAAGCAAAAAAAAAATTTACAAACAGTTATGTCTATAATTAAAAATCCTGTTCTCCAACTAAGCAGCAGTAAGATACTTACCCAAGTGAGATTTCCAATGTACAAGGCAATTCTCTTTCCAGTATACGTATAGACAACATTTGGTGCAGCTCCTTTACCTACATCATCCCCAACAGATGGTGGAAGAGAATCCATGTAATCACGATCCTCTGGAGCATCTCCATTATTTGCAGATGGAGAAATTACATCATCATATAAATCAATCTGATCATGCCCACCATATTCAGCCTCCTAAAATAAAAAAGACATCTTGATTACAATTAATATTACTCTTAAGACTTATTGAAGCAAAAGCTGTGATAATTGCCATGTTCCACAGACACAGTAAGTCTGATCGACCAACTACACAATACCCCTGCTGAAAAGCTAATGCCAGTTTCATCCACACCAAAACATATAAAATTCTTATGACTCCTCTTATATTCTAAACTTATGCAGAAAAAAAATACTTCTGGTCACTGTTTTCCATTCCAATACTTTTGCCCTTGTAATATAAGCAGAAATCAAAAAATCCACAAACCCTACTCCCAGACTTGTATACATTAGAATGAAGAGGTGTCAGGGTTTAATCCAAGATCACAACTGAGTACCACACAGTTGCTTCCTCCCCTAGTGAGTTACCACTCACTTCTCCCTCCCCAAACACTCCATGGGATGGGCGAGGAAAATCAGAAAAAGGTAAAACTTGTGGGATAGGAACAGTTTAAAAACTGAAATAAAATAAACTGCCAGTCTCTGAGCAGTGATCAGCCCCTTCCACCTAACTCCCACTAGTTTATGTACTGGGCATGATGCTCTTCATCTGATGCTTTCCTATAATACAGAAAGACCCATCAATAAACTAGGTATTCTGCATCTCATTTTCTGAGATGGGGCCCCTTCAGCACATGCAATCTCCTCCCTCTAGTGACATTCTGAAATCTTTGTCTTCTAGACAGTCCACGATCATTTCTAAGATTCTTGGGCAACTGGGATTTCCTATTTGAGTTCATTAAATGGTCACTGCAACCCACTTATTTGATGTAGCACCATCTGCAATGATGTGTAGAGAAGACTCTCCCATTGAACATCCAGCCCAGCACTGGCAGTCGCTGGGGAGCTGGAGGACCTGTGCTTCAACACCAATCCCTTCCAAAGTTCCAAAGCAGCTCAAGTCCCCTGATTAGACTCCAATATCTCAGTTGATGTACAGGAGGCCTCAGATACTCTGTATCCTCAGTTCCAAAAGAGAGGACTGGAGATGGACAGGAAATGACTGGAGTCTCCTGCCAGACACCACAGGTAGGGCTATTTGCCCTGGCTGCAGTCTAGAGCACATTTTTACATCTTGCCCTGCCCAGACTGGCCTGGGGGCTATTGCATGAACTATGTCCCATTTAATTTGTTCAAAAGCTTGTTGTTGCTCAGGGCCTCATTTGAAGTCATCCTTCTTCCAGGTCATTTGATAGAGAGGGCTTACAATGAGACTGCAATCTGTGCATTCTCCAAAAAACCCACACCTAAGAAAGCTTGTGTTTGTTTCTTACTAGTTGGTGGAGACATTGCTGCTGTTTTGTTGACCACATCCACTGGCATCTGACAACATCCATCTTGCCATTTTACTCCTAAAAACATAATGTCCCCTGACCTTACTATGTTTTATGGAATAATTTGGACTGTTTTCTTCCCTTTCTCAAAAACTCCTGCTGCTATATGGCCCCACATGATGATATTATCAATGTATTGCAGGTGTTCCAGAGCTTCACCCTGTTGCAATGCTGTCTGGATCAGTCCATAGAATTGGTAGCACTATGTTTCAACCCCTGGGGCACTGGATTCCAGGTCTACTGGACATTCCTTTAAGGGAAAGCAAATTGTGGCCTGTCAAATGTATTGAAACACATTAGCAATGTCAATTGAGCGAACAACTTAGCAGCTTTTGACTGCAGCTGATACCAGAGTTGCAGCACGTCCAGAATGGCAGCATTCAGCCACAGTGAGACTTCATTCAGGCCACCATAGTTCACTGCTGGTCCCCACTCTCCCTTATACTTTCACACTGGCCATATGGTCCTGCTGATCACTGCTTGACTCTCCTGTTGATAAACCAGCTTGTGAATGGAAATCATGGAGTCTCGGTGCAATGCTGGTGCAATGCCGTGGTAACAACCAGCACCTGTTCTCTGACCTTCAGCAAGCCCAACAGAAGGATCCTCTGAGAGAGCAGGCAAGGCAGGCAGCTGCTTGACTTCCTCCACCTCCAAGCAGTGGTCCTGAACACCCACCAGTATGCTTTGGAGTCCTTGAAATACCCTCTCCTAAGACAGTCTGTGCCAGGCGTGCACAAAACCTCCAGGCCAGACACAGGGGGTGCTTTTGCCACACATTCCCAGCTCAGCCTCCAGTTCAGTTTGCTGTTGGCTTCCCCGCCTCTCTCTCTCCAGAAACAGAAACAGGTCCTGCCCTGCAGAGCGGGATGGCATTGGGGTACCCTGTGCACTAGAGCCTTCCACTCCTGTGGGCCTGACGTGCCAGACCACAGGATCCACGCACTCCTGCAAACCCAGCATATGAAAATGGCATGCTCTGGACAAGTTTCTGCCACAAGGGTCACATGCACTGGAATTCTTCTCGGTGTGTGGGTGACTGTGCACTGTCTGGGTCACAAAAAGGTACCTCTGTGGTGGCCCTGGGTGACAGGAACATCTTCCTTCACACTCCACAGGAGTCACCTCCCAAAGGCTGAGGACTCTGCCAATCACCTTGTCAATGCCCCCTTCCTTAGGTGACTCGAGCTGCTTGGTTTCCCTACCCTCTCCTAGCCCTGTTACCCAGCATCCATGCAGTCAGGTCAACCTGCTCACTTGGGTGATGGCTGAAATCTTTTTGCATATCCCACAGCTCTCTCAGGAATAGGGATTGTGGTTCCCTCTTGTTCCACCTCTTCCTGCTGTTCTTGTGACAGCCCTGCTTTGCTCTCCTTTACTAAACAAGCTCTCTTGTGTGCATTTCTTCTGGTGAAAAGGGGACTGATACTGGCAGGGGTTGGTGCTCTGGTTCAACTGCATCACCCACAAGGGTCTGAGCACCTGCAGCACCTGCCACCAAGGTTCGAGTAGCCACAGTGCCTTGTCACATGGTATCAGTAGCTGCAAATAGTTGTCTAACCCTAAACAAGACCTGGCACACAAACATGGTTCCTGGCTTGTTTCAACATCCCAATGATATTCAAAATTTTCAAGAGTTACTGTCATTAGCCTGGCAAAGAAGGGGCAGATGTGAGGTGCCACCTCCACAGGTTAACCTTCAAGGGGATGAAAGGTAATAGGTGTAATCATTAATCGTTTCCAATAGATTACTCACAAAGTACAAAGATGACAGCAGAGCTGAGTACAAGTAACATTACTTTCACAACCAGCAGTTCTGTTGCATCATACACCACTGCTCACAGGACCATCAAATGCCTTGGGTTAGAAGAAACCTTAAAGACCATTTAGTTCCAAGACCCTGCTGTGGGCAGGAATATCTTCCACTAGACCAGACTGATTATGTTAAAACACAACACAACCTTAGACCAGCTCCCACGGGTGATAAAGAGCATAACAGGGAGCACACACTGGAAGTAAGGAGTTAAATGATGGAGCTGTGAGAACAAGCAGAACAAAAGAGCATAAAATCAACATTGTGTCCAACTAATATAACAAATGCTTCTAACGATTTTGTTCTAGCATGTTCTAGTCAGATTTGTTGTTTTCTCAACCTGTCAAGCCCCAGGATGGGTGACAAAAAAGGCTATTGTGGTTTAACTCCAGCTGGAAACTAAGTACCACACAGGCATTTGCTCACTTCCCCCCTCCAAACCCTGGGGAACAGCAGAAGAGAATCAGTGAAAAGGTAAAACCTGTGGGTTGGGACTAGAACAGTTTAATAACTGAAATAAAGTAAAATATAAAGATAATAATGGTGATGATGAAAAAGACAACAAAAAGAGATGAAATCATGCACAGTGAGTCAAATGATGCATAACCACTGATGGCCAGCACCCACTGACCAATGCCCAGTCTGTCCACAAGCAGCTATGACCCCTCCGAGCCAACTTCCCCCAGTTTACTGGGCTCTCATAGCCTGCTCCAGAACAGAAACTGCCTTGCCAGGTTTTGGTGACACAGACATTTCAGCATCCACCATGAATTTGTTTCCAGAAACTCACAGAAGCATCCTAGACAGAATAGTTCAAGGTGCCATATATGGCAGCTGGAGAGAACCAAGCTGGACTCCACAAAACACAGGCTGCAAAGCTGGCAATGTTTGCTGTAAACGCAAGATGTCTCCACAGCCATGAACAAAAGATCCACTGTCTTGAAAATATAAAAATACTATCAACTACTGCTCATACAGGGAAAGTGTAACTAAAACAAATAATATTAATTTTTAAAAAATCCAACAAAGAGGTAAACTGAGTTTTGGCATTGTCAGTCAAGCACATTTAATCCTTAGTAAATTGTATTGTCCCAATAAACTTAAATAGAAAAATCTCTCTAAAGGTAAGCTTATCACAAATTAAGGGTTTCATATTTCACCTAGTCTATCCAGTTCTCCATTTGATTCCTCTGATCACCATAGCTAATGAAATCAGGTACACAGAACTGCCTGAGACAGGCCTAAACATGACATCTTATAGCTGGATTAAGGTTGATGTCAAAAAGCAATTAAGGAAGTCCTCTGCTAACCCTACTCATCTCTGTATATGAATGATAATACATTCATATATTGTAGTAGAATATACTACAGTAGAATAAGTAGAATCTAGTCTTGGTAGACAGATGCAAAAACACAACCACCAAACTTACAGCAGATGTATGTACACTAACCCACCTCTCTGAGGTCAGCATTGCCAGAACACCAGAGTGGGCAGCAGTTGCAGCTCTGCTGCACTCCCCTAGTGACAAGAAACTCCTCTCAAACAGATCCTTTGTACATACAGGCTTTCAGGTCTCCATCAGTGGAGAGAATTATTAAGGCAGCAGAGTCTGCATGTAATTGAGAGGGGGGCAGGGCTGCCCCAACAGCATCAGCGTCTTAATTTAAATAAAGACACAAGAGAAAACCTGATGTTGTTCACTAGAATTTCTTCTTACATTATGCTGGTTTTGCATAAAGCATGGAATTCATTCATTTACCAGTCTGTCAGCAAGGTGTGTGCTTAGATGATTAAGAATGATCTGAACCAGCAACTTCAAGTGTAGACAGAAGAGAGGGGTCCTGGTAGATGTTGCACAAGATCCAACAACCCCTTCTCCTTCACTGTGTTCTGTGGAAACTTACCTAAACACACCCTTCCTTCCTAGATGCAGAAGAGGAAAAAAGTACAGTAAGTGTTACTTCTCTAGTCTTAGCAGTTTTGACCTCTACCAACTTCCTTAGTTACAAGAAGGATATCAAGCAAGAAGACAAATTATTTCTTAATTACCGTAACTCACAACCTTGTAGATAAACAGGCTAAGAAACCAAGTGAGCGCTGCTGTTCTGGACCCTTCTAAAAGAAAATCAGGCAGCAATGCATTTTCCAAGTCTATGTTTTAACTAGACCACAGTCTGAAATACTTCATCTTAAAATCAGGACCGAAATTCCATATTCTGTGCTAACAGATGGAATTGGGTGAAACGTTCCCATATGAAAGCCATGAACACAAGGAACTTCATGTCCAGAAGGGACACACATAACATGTTATTTCCTTTTTGGAACTTAGCAGTCACACTCCTCTGAGCTGCAGAGAACCACTTACTTCCTTTGCAAGTGCTGTTTTGGAAATGGCTTTTGTTGTTGTTAAGCAAAATTTCTTTAAGCTATCCATACGTCTGTTAGACTTGCTTTTGCTGCAGAACTTTGTCCAATTTAAGAGTCAAACGCTCACACCTCCAAAAACTCATTTTAAAGAATCACTGAGGTAAATAAAATTTAATGAAAAATATTTACAGTTGCTTCTGGGGAAAAAAAAAAAAAAAAAAGAGAGAGAAAAACAAAACTATCCAGCTTCCCCCTTACAGTTTTTGGTTTTTTTTCACTCAAGTTACCATATTTGTGGTCAAAAATTCTGAACACGTTAGTATCCTCACTGAAAAAAAAAAATTAGTAGGTTCTGAAAAATAACAAGTTAAAAACATAAACAAAAATCTTTTTGGTCTTGATTAACATACAAACTGGAAAATTAACAAAGATAGCAGCCTTTGATATTTCTAAGACAGCAAACTGCCTATGGCAGAAGTGGACAAGTTTGTCCAACCACAGGATTCACACATATTCCAGAGGCCCAAAAGCTCTTGGCCCTACAACCTGCACAGCATTAGAATTTAAGCAACCTGATCCCTTGTAACTAAAAATTACAGTAATTACAGAGTTATAAAGAATAACTAAAAATTCACAAGTAGTCAAAAACACAAAGTAAACATACATAGTATCACCGTTCACAGGTGCCAGATAAGAAGGTCTGAAGTTTTTCTGGAGTTTGATATTTACCAATATACAGAGGTTATGTCTTTCCAAGGCCCCTTTCAGCAGAACTGACAAAATTCATATGCTGTCATGTATGGTAGTCATACTTTATAACACCTGCAAGTCTGCCAGCTTATATTTTTTCTGACCAAGACAGCCCTACTGAGTAGAAATTTATTATGCCACAATGTGTCCATCCCCTCCCATCCTAAGACATCTGTCTTTCCAAAGGCTGCTTTTAATAACTGGCTTTAACTGGCCACTAAATGCTAGCTTTTATTATTTATCATACACAAAGAAATTTCCTTTGTGTTACAGATCTGAAATCAAGACAGTAACTAACACATTCCTGTACTTTTCAGATAATTAGCCTCTTAACTGCTTATTCCATCTAAATCAGTTTTATTATCCAGTTACAAAATACAAAGTGAAAAGTCTTTCATCCCTAATTTGCTAGCATTTAAATATCAAAATAGAACACTACAGGCATGTTTAGACATATCCACAATGCAACTATCCAAGTTTACTCATTAAGAGTACAAACAAGCAAGCACCTTTTCCATAGCATCAAAATATATTCTTAAATTCTTTTGCATCCTCTTTCTGATCAGAAAGGTTTTTGTACGTATACATGTGTAAAAAGTTTTTACTGTTGAACTACATGCATGAGCACATGTGGAAAAAAATCCCCAAGCTTGAAAATGCAAAGCTCATCAGGGAACTTGACAAGCACGGTCAACTCTTCACGAGCACAAAAAAGCAACCCAGTCTGCTGGCCAAACTGGCAGGCAGCCTCAAGTCAGACCCAGACTGTACAAGCTCCTCATTATCTCTGTACCACACGGCAATATTCTAGGGGTTTGTGTATAAAACCACACCCTAATATTTGCTAAAGCACCCCAACCTTACTGAGGGTCTTCTGCCCTTAAGAGAAGGCCATCCTCGGCCATTTGCACGCAGGTAACAGCTCTAACAAGCATCACAGATCTCCCTCCCTTGACCAGCAAGGTGTGTAACAAGTAGGGAGGTGCTCAAGGTAAAATATTCCATGCAATACCTATTTCTAACAGGGCACAAGCAATGCATGCAGGAACTACAACATTTATAAGGCTATCATCTCAAAATGAGACTTTAAATAAATAGAAAAGACTGCTGGATGGGGAAGTCAGCTTAGAAGAAAAAAAAAATTAAAAATTACTCAACCAAGTTCTTCAAGAGAAAAAAAAAAACCACAATTTAAACAAAAATGTAATTGGTCAGAGCCAAATTGACTAAAGCTGCTAGCCCAAGGATAAAAAATACTATTATGATGAAGAATAAGTTAATAAAAGAGTTAGAGGTAGCACTGACAGACAATGAGCTTCAGATGGAATGGGAAAGATGCATTTTCACTCAAAAGATCTGATATCAAGTTAGTCAGCTCACTGCAACCAACACTAAATACAACCCAAGACAGTTTACAGCTGTCATACATCTTAGCCAGCTTGTAACCCACGGTTCTGTGGTCTTTATTTCACCTTTCTAACCTATGGTTCATTTAGAGCTAATCAAGCAGAACATCCCTACCCTCCTCCTACTTGGAAAAAAGACATTTAAAAAATCCCAGAATAGCCTCAAGGATGAATACCTTGAGGTGTAGAAAAAGACAAAACAACCAAGGGAAGTTTATCTAGTCACAACTCCTAAATGAAGGGTTAACTCCAGATGCAAACAAAAGTTTTGTCCCAGCTTGCCTATAAATACAGTTACATACTGCATCCAGAAGAACAGCAAGCTCTACAGTATATTTTTCAGTCCCTGTTACTGCCAAAACCAGTGGAAAGGGTTTCTATACTCCAATTAAAAAAATTAATAAGTCACATTAATGTAGAGCAACAAAATCAAAAAACAAGTTCATTTAACAGATAAAGACAATTTATTTTCCAAATATGTTCTGTCAAATGCCCCCTACATAAACAAATTAATAATGCAAATCACTTTGTCCCTAAAGCATTTTCTTAATTGTCATTTTCACACATCCACAGAACTATGTTCCATCTTATCCATTTAAGCTGTCAGCTTCAAATCAGGAACAGTAACTCATAAATAAGTTTCTAGACAACTTTTCCCAATGATGTCAGAATTAAGAGGTACTAACTAATACAACTCGCCTTCTTTCAAAAAGAAGGAAATGGGAAAAGTGCAGAGGTGTCAATCTCTCATAGTAAAACTTTAATATTGTCTCAAGACTTGCCCAGTTCAACGATACTACTTTAAATAGAAAGTCACAGAAATGAAATTTGGAAAAGAACAAATAGTAATTTTGGGAGGTGTGTGACAGACAAAAACACAGAAGGAAACCCCCTAAAACAAACAAACAAAACCCCCAAATTCAAACTGATGGAAAAAAGGGCACGAGCCTCTTCTTACCTTTCTGCCCTATATTTTACAAGATTTATGAACTGAAGCAACAGACTACAGAAATGCAAACCTAACAGGGAGGCAGCTGGGGTGAATACAGTGAAAAAAGCAAAAGGGTTCCCTGCCTGATGGATTAAACTAAAGTAAATTATCACAAGGGTCTCTTCATTCATACCACCATGGTTATAGAGAGTATCAACAGTAACGATGACCCGAGTAGACCAGGATGTGTGAGTGAAACAGATCATCCCCCAACACTTTTGTTCTGGCACTCTCTCTTTACACTATACTTACAGCACATAACTGCTCTACTCTGAGAGCTTCTGCATATATGAATTTACACAAACACTACAAGATTCAAGCAAAGGTTTTTTTTTCCCTGAAAATTTTGATTTGTTATCCTTTTTATCTAGAATTGATTAAACAAAATTCAAGTTCTCACAGAATCCAAAAAAATGTACACTTCAGCTAAATGGTGTCTGTCCTAGGGCTCATTCCTGTTTAAATTCATATAGTGCGTCTTCAACTGTAAGGAAGAAACTTTTACACGCAGACAAACTAAGAGAAAATCAGTGCTTTTCATCATCTCCTTTTAGTATGGCATTCTTTCATAGTATACCTTTACGAGATTATTAATACTTAGAATTACTGTATTAATCCATATCTGAGGAAATAGTCTTCTGCGAAAGCTGCAAGTTGCTGAGAAAGTCACAAATTACCTGTGAACTCCAAAGCTATTACCTATTTCCCAGTTCTCTGTAGGGCAAGCTGGCATACAGCTGGGCCCCGTAAGTGCGTGAAAGTGGTGAAAGTGCGGTTGTTCGCGGTTATTTATGCTCTAGGGCACGAACAAAGCAATCTGGGGCAACTCAACCTGGAGAAGTGCAGGACTCGCTAATAGGGCATGCAAAACTGATACAAACATCGCAAAAAAAAAAACCCAAAAAAAACCCCAAAAAAAAAACCCAAAAAAACCAAAAAAACCAAAACAAACAAAAAAAACCCCCCAAAACTATAAAAGTTGTCTATTTATAATGCAGAGATGTTTACTTCATCCAAATTTCCTCAATAAAATATGAAGCCGTCCTCTAAAAAAGGGCTTGCGCCACTTTTTAAAATGAAAGATAATAACGAATAAGAAAAGCAAAGGAACAAAATATAAAAAGCTGGATAGTTTCTCCAGCGCTGCAGAATAAAGCCGCACTAGTTCCGCCTCCCCCGCACAGCGCGGCCCAGAAACAGCCACCGCTCGGAGCCTTTTTGATTCATCTGCGAACAATGGCAGCGCTTCCCCTCCGCCGCCGGCGGGAAGGGGCCGCTTTCCCCGGCGCATCCGGGAGGGTCCCATCCGCCGAGCCGGCGCGGGAGAGCCCTCTGGAGCGGCCCCCGAGAAGAAAAGGCAGAGAGGGAGGAAGGCTGGGAAGAAGCGAAAAAGAGAGGGAAAGAAGGAAGGCGCTCGCCTCCGGCGCGTCCAGCCCGCCGGCAGCGGCCGCCTCTCAGCGCCGGGCGCGCTCTCC
>WEIU01007476.1:27552-110196 GCA_013389925.1 Aegithalos caudatus
GCTGTGCCCGGCAGTGGGATCCGTGTCGAGGCTGCGGGGTGCAGGCTCGTGTGCCGCACTGCCTCGCTCCGAGGAAAGGAGCTCCGGCACAGTCCCCGCGCGTTGGGTGCTCAGTGGCCAAGGACCGTAATTATCGGCCGAAAAATGAGCACCGTGCTACGTGTTTAAAACAGCGGCGCGCTGGGCTCAGAAGCGCAGTAAAGTGTGCGGAAAGGACACGGAACAGGCACACGTCGAACTGTATTTAGACAGGGCTCTTTACCGTGCTGCTCTAATTTTAACATCACAAAGTGGAAGATAATTATTGTCGATTCAAGCGTTGTTCTTGTTTTCCGTGTTAGGTTGTTTGGGGTTTTTTTTTTGTTGTTGTTTTTGTTGTGCATTCAGAACTGTTAGGGTTGCAAGACAGCTTCAAATTAATTTTGAATGAATGTTCTGTTACCGAGATCCATGTGTAAGCTCCAGGTGATATTTAGAAACATCTCCTGGTACATAAAGCGCAGTGCACATAATGCTCTACATAATAGATTATGTTCTGCTTTGTACATTATGTTCCACATCCAAAAATAAACTTGTTTTTGTTTGGGGTTTTTTTTTTTTTTTTTACTTTATCACAAGCTGACAATAAGAAGCCTGTGCTCAGACTGAATTAAAATAATGTAAAAACATCATTGCAAAGAATAAAAAAAATGTTATTTTTAGCTTGGCTCGAATTTTTTGCTTCATGACTGGGAGTACTTCACAGTGTGTGAATCAGCATCCAAAGTGTCCTGACTTTGTGTGCAGGTTATCCCTGTCTATCTTTCAATCCAACACTGAAGTGCCTATGGAAAAGAAATGTGAATAGACCAAGAAATAGCTAAAAAAATCAGAGATCCAAAACAAGAGATATGTTGTGGAGCACACCTGCTGATAGTCTAGATATATTTCAGGTAGAGAGATGCTTGGGTTATTTCTAGTGTTCTTATCCAACTTGTGACATGATAAATTTATCAGCTGCAGATCTTGTGTTGTTCCTGATGTTAATTCCGGAAGACAGAAATACTATATTTAAGGGGTTTTATTGGCATTTCCTGGTTAGATGAACTAGCAGATTGTGAGCCCTTTGGTAAAATTCAGAATATCACCTGAAAAAAATATTTTAGAGGTGGTAGTTAGGAACAAACAAACAAGACATCTTAATTGAACTTCTGCAGTTCATTGTAATTATGATCTACACTACTACATTTGATCACATTGAAAGTACATGTTCACATCTATGAATGCACAAGTTGCCGGTGAATGACATGATTGATTGGTTTTGCAAGAATTCACTCTTCTGGATTTCTCACAGTCCATACAGGCACTTGTTGAAGTGTTAAGATTTAGTTGAGTTCACATACTTGCCTAATGGTGAACTGATTTAGTAACTAGTCTTCTAGAGAATAAAGTGAAGCACTGTGGCAGTTACCAATCCTGGCATGCTAAATAAAGTTGCTGAAATCAAGAAAACCTAAGCCTTGCTATCCTAATTATCAGATTAAAAAGTAACAGCAGACAGTAGGTCACGTGCAATTGTATGTTTTGTATGCATCTGAGTATTATCCATAGATTGTTTAAAAGGGCAAGGAAATGAAATATGGATGAAAAAGTCATCATCATCACCCCAGAACCACCTCAGAGATTACCAACTGCATTTGAAAGATCTCATCCAGGGCCTTTGAAGAGGCAGGAAAAGACATCAGCCTCTGCTTTGCTCTTTGCCACAAGGAAGGTTGATCAATGAAGCCCTTGGATCCCTGTATGATGTGTTTCATGCTTAGGGGGCTTTTCCACTTTGGAGCCTTTTTAAATAGTTTGACTTGCTAGATTTATTGTCCACAGTCATTTACAGAATAGATTATGATAATTTTTATTATTGTATTTTATTGTTTGTATTACTAAGCAAATTCCGTAGGCAGTGTAGGAGACTAAATATTACTCAAGCTGTTCTATTTATTTTCTGTTATGTTTTCATTCTTTCCATGAGTAAACTCAGGAAATGTGTCTTTCTCTTTCTTCTGGTCATCAATAGCTTCTTTGTGAATTACTATGCCTCAAGGGAGCAACTTCAGAGTTGATCCACTCCAGTGAAAATGTTAATGCTTTATGTATTGTACACATTAAAATTATTTAGACAAAATAAAGAGACAAAGAATTCTTGGCAGTACAACATGATCTTGGAGAAATATCCTCATAGGTTTTGTTGGGACAACAGGAACCACTACTCATGAAATAATGGCACACCTTCCAAACCCTTAGCCAACCATAGGAACAAATGGCAGCAGATGAACTGCTGTCTTCCTTCAGTTCTTCTTTCACACTGTGGGATGTTCTGTCATTTGATGATGACAGCTGGAGCTCCCTTAATAGCAAAACAAGGGGGGAAAGGGACTGTAGCAGTTCTACATAAGAAACTAGCCTACAAGTCCCTGTTTCTCATGGGTACACAAAAGCCTATTTATTTGTATATTGTTCCTTTGGTCTCTTGTGCTGTTAATGAAGCAAATTTAGATATAATCCTGATTTTGATTGTAAAAGCAGCAGCTAGTTCTCTGAGGGTCTTGTGACACACGTCTTGTTAGCCAACAAAACTCTCCATACATTCTTCTTCAAATCCTTTCAGACCATTTTCTATAGGATGTTCCTGCTGCAAGACAAAGGGGACGAGAGCTATTTTCCCACTCCTTTGTATTGTACATGATTATCTCAAAAATATTTAAATGTAGCAGTTTAGTTAAGAGTGGTGGAACCAGTTTCAATATATTAGTGTTTTTAAACATTAACCTATTTTCACCAATATCAGCATGGCAAAAATATATTTTATATTAAAAAAAAAATTATGTTGAATTTGCCTGAGGAATCAAGACTGAGAATGATGCAAGAGTTTCCAAGTGGACTTTTATTTCAATATAAGCATAAATTGTTCATTATATTATAGGAGTAGTTATAGTAGTTATGTTATAGGCAACAAAGTAAAAAGATAAGCTATAAAAAAGTGCTGGTTTAATCAGGATAGCACTGAAAACCAGAAGAGACGTCAGCTTAGTTGATAAGTGCAGTGTATGTTTTGTTGTATAAACTTATGTCCTAGCTATGTCAGTCCAACTGCAATGAATATGTTTTGTTTCTTTACTTGTAGTCCTGAAGGCTTTGATCTTTCCAAATCCTCTTGAAGCCACTCTGCAGGCCCTTTTATTGTTTTTCTCCCAGTAAAATAATCCAGATGGTAAAAGTCTGTACACTCTAAGCTGTAAGAATTTGTCTTTTCCACTGAAATGCCTTAGTTTATAAAATTCCACAAACAAAAAGTGAGGAAAAGAGGTCATATTCAAAATGAGATGGCAAATAGGCACAAATCTGCATATTTGCTTTCAGAGGCCAAAATTTCAGGTTTTGTTAACTCTTGTGTAACTGCAGG
This sequence comes from Aegithalos caudatus, assembly GCA_013389925.1. Lineage (NCBI taxonomy): Eukaryota > Metazoa > Chordata > Aves > Passeriformes > Aegithalidae > Aegithalos > Aegithalos caudatus. The sequence goes on from WEIU01007476.1 coordinate 30,992, forward strand.
CTGACATGAAAAGAGACAATTGTGTTCCCAACAAAGGTAGCAACAGCCTGTGCTGGGAAAGAGGGAATATTACCTCATCTTTTGGTTGCGGCTCACAGTTAGATTGGATTAAGTGTAATATAAAACTGCATCCAAAGGGCATCTACAAGAACTCCTACTGACATAGCTATTGTAGGAAAATAGGTGGCATTATTCATCACTTGCTCAAAGTTGTCTTTTTATAGGTATTCAATTGTTTTGGGATCGTACATGTGAGCGTTGTGTTCCATCTTTTTTCCTCTCTATAAGTGCCTGTCAGTCTGCTGATTCTCTTGGTTCAACTGTTCACTCTCTGGTTTAGAGCCAGGTTGAAAATTATGGTTAATCAGGATATGATGTGCAAATGGTATGCATATTCTAACCCTCAAGGCAGAAGAGTATATTAGGGAAAGTAAGTATAGTACAAAAGGTGATAATAAATTCAATTGCCTCAGTTGAATCCACTTTCTTATGAGCTGCTAATCAGAGGCCTCAGTTACCTTCAGAAAAAGTATGAAATTGAATTTCCAGCTTAATATCACATCCTATTTTTTGATAGCTTCCCTTTCCCTTGCTTAAAAACCTGTCTCCAAAATTTCATTTTTACCCTTAAGATTGTCGCTAATATATTTTTTGCAATACCTTTCTGCAGTTCAACTCCTCTTCTAAATTGATTGAAACCTCCTAAACTTGTTAACTGCATTAAACATATCTTTCTTTCTCTGAATTGTCTATATGCATATACAAATAAAGGAATAGCACCCTGAAGACCGCTTGAAGATGTTCTTTGATGTTTTAAAGAAGTTAAGCTCAAGGATAACTTTGTTACATAGTTTCTGTTTACTTCTGATACCAGGAATCACTCTGAATTTGGATAAAATCTTCACTGCTCACTCATGCATTGGTTGTGCCTTAGTGCTTTGAGCATAGGCTGGCACAAGTCTGTTCTCCAGGCTTCCTCTTTGTCAAACTCAGCTATTTAGAGATAGAGTTTCAGAGAAGAGAAGCCTCCTCCATAATATTCAGGTTTGGGTTTTTTAAACTTTCAGTTTAACACTTCCAGATNGCAATGTATCTTATTCAAAGAGCAGGCCAACCTCGTCACTCTGGCCCCGATCCACGTCTCTGCAGCTCTGCTGGGCGATGTTCATGTGAGCACACAGCAAGGGTCAGAGAGGACGTGGCCCTGCCTGTGCCGCTGTTAGCTCAGCACTCCTGCTATAGGGATGGTATGGCAGGTCCCAACCCCTACCCCACTGCTGGGATTGCGCTCAGAAAAGCTGAGTCTCTCATTTGTGTCACCAAGATTTTGGAAAGAGGCTGTCCCATTTGTACCACTGACATTTTCAGGAGTGGCTGTGCTGGGGTACAGCAGGCAGGTGCAGCGGGACGGGCTGTACCAGGTACCTTTGCAGAGGTGCTACAGGGAACAGGCATCACTTTCATCTGCAGCCTTCATAGGGACCAACCTGCCTGCAGAGACTGCAGGGAGGAACAAAGGGTCAGGTTTTCCTTCCAACCTACCCTGAGAGTGCCGAGGACATGAGGCTGCACAGATAGCCAGGGGGTTTGGATACTGCAGAATAAATAACCATTGTAAGTCCCACGGCAACTTCTTGCTGCCCTACTAATCAGATATTCACCCCAGAGGAGGAGCCAACAACTGCTGCCTACACCATAAAACAATTATGTGTGCACTGATTACAGTTGTTACAGGACAGAGGTTTATATTTAAGCACCACAAAGGGAAGCAAATAAGCGGAATATGAATTGATGAAAGCCATGTGCACTGTTGAGCTGATAGCACCAGGCTTACTGTTAGAATACTTGCATGTCATACAGCAAAGTTATGGTTTCTCAGGCCATTCTCAAGGACTGCTTCAGCATTGTTTTCATGGATCTGAATAGAACATCCTTTCGCTGTTAACACCTTAGTGGCAGAAAAGTATTCCTTATTCTTATCAGGGTTATTTCTTTAAGAATTTTAAGGGTATCTTAGGAATAATAAATTTGCATATGTAGTAATTCTGGGATAGAAGGTCTCATTCTGAATTAGCCCAAGTTCATTTTGAGTTACAGAAAATACACAAAGTACTAATAAATATTTAGCATTTTCCCAACACTTTAAATATGAATTTATTATATAATTTCCAAGTGTTATGATTTATTCATTAACTCCCTCTCTGTAAGTTAGGTAAGAATACCATGATATTTATTTTAATCAAAAGGAGACATTTGAGCTCAAATTTCCAAAAACAGCTATTGAATTTGTGAGAATCGGACATCTAGAATGTCAGTCATTGCAGTATCAGCAGTAGTCAGGAAACACTGGTGTAATTTAGCATCTTTATATACTTGAGTTGCTCAAAATGAATGCACATTTAAAAAAAATATTGATTTTCTCTTCCTGCAGGTGTGAGGTCACAAGGTATCATTACCAAAAAAACCCAAACAAACAAACAAACAACCCCCTCCAAAAAAAAACCCTGGAAAATTTCAGAATTAGTAGAAGAATACCTCAATCAATGAAAATAAACACAAAATATGTCATTTGACTAATTAAAAATTGAAGTAACTAAATATAAACTCCTGGTTTGTGCCTGGAATCCATTTGGGATAACTGAAGAGGAGCAAACTAGGAGAACAGTTGGGAATCTATCAGAAGAAAGAGCTCATCCTAATATTAATCTGATTTACTGCGAGACAATCTTTACTGCAAGAGGAAAAAAACAACTAACTATAATTGTAGTTTTTTTTATATGTGTGTCTTTATTCCTTTTCTTTATTTTCAAGTAGGAATATATAATTTTATTATGAACTGAGCACATATATATTAGGAGTAATGGAAAATTTCACAAACAAAAATAATAGAAATTGTATCTTTGTTTCAGGTAAGAGTCATGTCTCTGTCAGACATTTTGCATTGAATTAAAAATCAGACATGAAAGAATTAAAAAAAAGGCAGAAAAAAGGCAAGACGTATCAGAAAATGTGGGGTTTGTCAGCCAGATATAAAATGGCTCTAATGGCTGTTTCTATGGCAACTAAAAATGAATGGCTTTGAAGATAAACTCAGTATTTTTTTTTTTTAGCAGAGGCAGTAAGGTTGCTGTCTACTGCCACACACTCCAAATAATATTCTCTGCCCCAAGGTTGAACATGTAAAGATTCAGTATCACCACCATATAATTTTGCACAGATGAACTGCAAGACCTTTTAGTTGACAGGATTGCATCCATGATAGAGACTCAACTGCTCTGCCCTGAGCAGTGAAACAGAGCCCAGGTTTACTGAAACTAAGTGATTTATTTTCTGAACTGATTCTCACCAGTGCTCACCCATCTTTTACATTTGCCAAAGCCAACTAGCATTTTCTAACTCCTTGGTATTACCCTTTCTTTGAGATCATAAGTTTATTAGACATCCTGGCTATGAGATTCACAGCACCCTTCCAAGAGCAGCTGAAGTCCTCCAACTGCTCAAGCGGAGACTGCCACCGGAGGAAGGGAAGCTGCAACCTCCTCTGCCTTCACCTTCCCTGTGTGCATTGGCTGGCTCACGATACATTTTAATCCTGAATATCCCTGGCTGGGTAGGACAGATAGGACTTGGTTAGTTCTGGGTCCCCCTATCCTATTGTCAATGCTTTCTCTGCCCATGTTATCACAGAGCTTGCTACACATGCTCACATGCTTACTGTTTCATGCAATAAAAAACCTCTCCTGGTAAGCTGCAACATGGCCATCCCATTTTTTCAGACTCTTTGAACTGAGGAAAAGCAGACAAAAGACCAATTGTGACTTGGGGCTACGATGGTACTATGTGTTCAAGACCAAGGGCCGGGGATTTGTGGAGAGGAAGAAGACATTCTCAGGAGGGGACCAGCTGTAAAGAAAGTAGCTGCAAGTCCCTCTGCACTGCTTGGCACTCTCTTAATTAGCAGTACACTCCTAACTGATGTAGACCATGGTGAACTGGGTCACAGCAGTGATCTCACTCAAAATGGTAAAAAGAATAAAGCTGACATGAGGCTTTCGGATCCTTTGTGTGAGTAGGTGGGGGTGGTGTGGGGCTGCACACACAAGGGTCTGGGAAGGACAGGGTGACTTCTTTCAGTGGTGATTCTGGTTTATGATTCCAAACAACTGTGAAAATAAGGCCTTGCTTAGCACCTTAGCTTGTCTGTTTTGTTGAAGTTTTTTGGGGTTTTTTTCCCCCATAAGTTCTGGCGCTATAGCCAGTGAAAAATTGTTTTTCCTTTTCCTTCAGGTATACGTGCTATAAACATGTTGAACAGAGGACTTTCAAACAGAAGTGCCTTTGAGCAGTAACATATTTCACACCAGCTTACTAAAAAGCCCAGTGTCAAACCAGCTAATATGGAATTAAGTCCTTAGGAAGCCCTATCTGAGGCACAACCAACTTGCATCAGTCCGTAAGAGATGACCTCTTGGTGAACTACAGTATAATGTGTTTTATTAAGGTCTGTTTTCCATTGCTCAGTAAAACTTCCATCAGGGGAATCACTCACAATACAAGTGAAAAGGAGCACCGTGCACAATGCCATTCACTGGAAAGAGGGAATTAACCAGCTGTAAATCTCTGCAGCCTTTGCAGTGCAACTGTCAGCTGCCAAAAGGTCTGAGAAACCAGCAGGAAGGGCAGGCTGAAGAAGTAGAGAGCAAAGAGAAGGGAGTCCCATCAGTGTAAGACACAAAGCAGTATAGTCTTGTATTAAATTTGATGTTTGGTGATGCAACCAGGAGCATTTTGGGTGTGAATTCTTCTGACTTTACTTAGAAGCAAAGGTGTTGAGAAAATATGAAATACCATTTGGCTGCATGTTCAGTAAATTAGTGGATGATGTGGTCTAGAGTATAAACAGAAATCATATCCTCAAAACCCTCGCTTTTCAGGGTTTCTTTCTTTGCATCTAGAAAACTAAAGCCTGATACAGAAATAATGTTAGCACCTTTTACTTCATTCTGGTATGTGATGTATTTACACATTTGCATAAGAATCTGTGGAATATAATTACCTCTGATTTAACAAACATGTAAAAAATGAGATTATTGCATATCATTGATTACTCTGCAGGGCTGTCCAGGCTACAGCAGCACAATTGTGAGCTGTGTGTCAACTGCATCTGTCCTAAAACCTATATCCCAGTCATGATACCCACATGCCTGAAAGATCTCTGAAGACTAATCTCTACCTGTCTTCACCTTGCTTGAATCAGGAGAAGTCTCTCTGACTAACGTCTCTCCTTTCAGTGTGTTCCAGTTATCTACAGAATGACAAGGTTTTCATGCCCAGTTCTGTCTTTGAGACTGTGATGTTGAGGTAGTGGGTTATTTAATGTGTGCTCATTGTACTGGAGCATTGGGATTTCTGTGTATGGAAATCTACAACTTTGCATCCCTGCTCTGGCAGATGGCCACAAAATTCAACTCTGTGGCATCTCTTTTGGTGGACAGGTATTTAAGATTTGCATGAGTTAGTACAGAAAAAAAGCCTTCTGTTTGGCCATCCTGAACTCTGAAGCAAGATTTATACACCCTCAAAAAGTCTTTACTATAGTTTTTATGTCTGTCTGGTTTCCTAAGACTGTATTCTAACTTTGCTGTTTTAACTCTGAACGTATATATATTCATATATATTTATATAGGACTTTGAGTGCTTGTAAACTCATTGATTTGATTAATGTTACAGTGGAATATAAATGAAAAATAAACTCAGGAGAGGGAAATTTTAGAATAGATCTGCACTCTCTGTGTCAATTACTACAGTAGATGGCACTGTAACTTAAGTCAAATGAATATATCATCTGGACTGGGGATCTCACAGACCTCTAAATAATATTCTTTGAGCAATTTTAAAGAACACTCCAACAAGGAGTAAGGATCAGGCTTTTGGCATGCATCTATATTGTGGCCAAATTCCAGTTTTAGATTTTTCAGGGCAAATTGTTTCCTTAGGAAAACTCTGAATCATGCATTTACATGATAGTTTTTCCATCTGCTTGCATTTTCTCAACTCAGAGAGTTTTTTTATTACTTTAAATATTTCATCTGAAAACACATGCATCTTGTTTTCTTTATTAATTTCTGTTACAATTTTGGGCTGTTATCAGCAACATACAATGCAATGATCTAAACTTGCTATCTTGTTATTATTAACTGTAACAGTCATGTCTTGCTGTAAATTGGGAAGATCACATCCTGGAAAGATACAGCAAGCACTTGGTATTTACACATTAATAAGACTTACCTGAGCTAGAACTGTGTATCTGACTCTATATTCCCAATATTGGAGCAAAATTGTTTACTGATTGGGCTCTCATAATATCCCAGGAAGTAGGATAGCAATGTTTTTCATCTTTCTAAACAGAAAATCAAAGAGGAGAGAGACCAAGTAACTTCACCTCATTCATTAATGTGTTAGAATGGAGACTTGCATTATATATGGAATCTATCTTTATCTCAGATATACATAGAGCATGTTTTGGTTCTGCATATCCCATTTGAAGAAAACAGTGCACTTTCCTCATTATTTTGCTTATTCAGGTGTTTTAAAGAATGAAGGCTCAGTCTAAAGTGATTGTTTCTGTTAAGCCATGGATACTTTGGTAAAGACCTTAATGTTGGATATCCAAAATAAGGATGGTTAGACCAACCTAAGGCATTTTTAGCTGTTACTAAACCTCTTTCTTTTTATTAAACTTCTTTCTGGTGTATTGAGAAAAATCATAGAGCTGTAAATATATAAATTTTCTAGTTTGATAATATATTTAAAAGACAAGCTGAATCTCTCCAAGGGGAAGAAAAAGAATTCCACAAGGAAGCATAAGAGATGTAAATCTTCCCATGATGTATCATTTTATTGTCCAGTGTATACTGAACTACAGCTGTGGCAGCAACTGCATTCCACCAGGGTCATCACTTTCTTCAAGATAATTTTAGTTATGTATGGACCTTTGTTTCTTCACTAATACACAGACAAGATAAAACCAGATCTTGAGGTGTAAGGTTTTTCCTAGTGCTCACAAAGGCACGCAAAAAGGACTCTAGTATTTTTTACCATATTTTGTTGGCATCTGTATGCCTGTGTTCATCAAACTAATTATGGTACTGATAGTACTTCCTATAACACAAGGATTTGTTTTCTTCTGGTATAACAAAAAGAATTTTAAGACAACATCTAAATCTGAAAGTCAGGGAGAACAAGATATTGCTGTCTTAGGAATACTATTAATTTGGCAAAGACTTCACAAAGCCTTTCCAAAAGCTAAATCTTCCGTGATTCATTTGCACTGGGGTACACTAGATTGCCAGAATGAAAGTGGAGAGCACACTTCCATACAAAGAAGGAAAATCCTCAGAACTGTAATTCATAATCTATTTTTTTCTTAAGATTGATTTATTTTTTCTTACCTTGATGCATAAACAATCACGTAGGAAACCTCAAGTGAGCAACTATTCAAGACATTGAATTTGAAGCAGTAAACAACTAGGCCTGGACAAGATAAATAGTTGAAAGAGTAAAAGAGTGAATCTAGATAAGTGCAAACTGCAGGCACAGATTTTATTCCAAAAAGAGCACTTACCAAGGACTATTTTAAAATAAAAAATTGCAATGAAAATATTGAAGGAAAATGTGTCCACTGTAGTTTCACAGGTGTCATATACTTCATATTTAAACTCTTTGCATAATTATTGGTAATAGGCTTCTAAGCAAGATTCCCTGAGTAAACCTTCAGAAGAACCTTACTCACTCCAGTAACAGGGGGCTCCTGAAACAAGTTCCTTAATTCAAACAGTGTGAATGTTCTTCTTGGGCTGCTATATTTTCTAAAATGTATTTCATTGAAACATTACATGTGTAACTTGTTTATCAGATGATACAGTTATATCATTAAACTACAAATATTAAATAAAAGTATAAAAATCCTTAGATTCAGGGTACTGCTTTAACTCTAAACATTTATAGTTTACGATAAGCCATTTATATATATAATTGAAAGAATAATCTTGAAAATATATTTTATAACAGTGGTTGTATTAATTTTAGAGCCAGAGTTATTCTCTTCATCTGACCATAACAGATTTACAAACTAAAACAGGCTTGCCAAGTATGTACCAAATCTCTCTTTGATTCTATTGTGCCAGAATTTATATTAAGTTTTTTTATTTCTTCCACAAGTTCTGTGAGGTTATGAAAAGACTTGAAAAACAATTCTTCATTACCAATTCCATATGGGTAGGCAGTGTAACTCTCTGCTTTTCACCCCTTGAAGATTCTCGGATGACTCAGATTAACAATTCTGCTTATGGGAAAATTAATTTTAAATTGCTTATATCACTTTTTAACCACATTATTTGCATGTATCCTGTCTAGCCCCTGAAAACTTACATTACAGTTTACTTCCTAAAAAAGAAATTAATGAAGAGAGTGCCTATCCCTGATCTTTATGTATGTCTTCAGCTTTGTCTTCATTTGAGGCTGGAAAAAAATTGTCCTTTATACTTCTTTTGTGGGAATGGAACACCTATGCAAAACTGGTATAAAATTGAAGCCTTATATTGTAAAATGTTTTCTAAGAGCCAAATTTATGTGCTGAGCTGCTGTACACTCTGGTTCAGTTTTGATCTGATAATTTGATCTGCAATTTTTTGCCTATATGATCAGTGAAACCTAGCCCACAGATCAAAATGAAAGTTTTTCTCTTTCCTATTATGGGGAACAAACACATTTTCATATACAGTCAAAGATGCTTCTTCATCTAGTTTTTTTTTTTTGTTTTTTGGGTTTTTTTGGTGTTTTGTTGTTGTTGTTGTTGTTGTTGTTGTTGTTGTTGTTGTAAAATAGAAGAAATTCTAAATGTTTTATATTGTGTTTAGTGCATTTACCATAAATAGTAATTTTATAATAATTCTTTGATATCACACCTGATATGTGACCATATTGACTATGACTGACATGGGAGTTACTGGCACTTTTTGTTATTTTTCCTTTAATTTTTTTAGCAAATTCAGCATTTAAGTACTCAGTAGCTTACTGCTTTCTTGTAGGTATGTTGATATTACACCTGCTATGATGAATTTAACAGCCATAATCCAAATGTAGCACATTCACTTAACAGAAGAGCTTAAGAAATGAGGAGGGAAGACTTCAATGTAACACTCATTTGGATATGGCAGTAATGGGCAATCACACGGGGTTTTTGCTTTTGTAATGCTTGGTGCTGTGCCAAAGCTGTCAGAGTTTTCAACTTTTTTTTTACCCAACTTCACAAGCATCTCCCAAATACTCAGCAAACTCTTTAGCCTTAATTGAAAACAACTCTTTGCCTGTGTTTTCTGAAAAGAGAGAAAATATCAAAATATTTATCTTAGAAACAAAATATTGGATCAAACTCTGTCCTGTAGATAATTTGTTGGAACAACAGGAAACTTAGCTGGAAAAGGGGGGTGATTATGTAAAAAAGATTTATGACTTACACAGTTCTCTTCACTGGAGTCAAATCTCCAAGTAAATGAACATTTCTTCAGGTTCTATTTTATATTGTGTCATTTTAGTGTCTGTGTGGATGAAGGTGGGAGGAACATCAGGGAGGAATATCCTGAAGAAAGACCTTTCTGTTTGCTTTCAGGCATTTTAGATAATGTTTTATGAACCTAAAAAATAAGTGTGAGCTTTTAATTCTTGGATCTCAGAATAGGCTAAGCATGACATAAGCAGATAGGGAACGTAAAAAGCCCCTAGAAACTAATATAATTGTTCTGGTGATTTAGCAAATTCATGCAAACCTCAGGCAGCAAAAGAGCTTCTTGGTGAGATGACAGACACAAATGGTTGATTAAATCTAACAGGGGAATAAAAAGGCCACTTCTGCAAGCGATAGGTGATACCTCTCCCAGTTACAGCAGAATGCTTGAGTTTCTCAAATGAGCTTTTGTTGTGTTCGTGCTCACAAGGGGAATGCTTAATGTGGATAATCTCTCTAATCACTGTGCAATCTGAAAGTTTATTTTTTCTGGAAAGGGCACTGCAAAAGCTCATGAGAGAGAGGATGAAAACTCTGAGTAGCTGTAAACTGAGGAGCTAGAAAACTCCTGTCCTTGTAGGGAAGTGGAAAGGAACAGAAGAAGGAAGGAATATTAACCTGAGAACAATGGGTAATACAGCAAACGTTACGAATGCTTTGTAAGGGAATCAGTGGGAGTTGTATGCTGTGTCTGTGGCTGGCAAGAGAGACTCTCAGGACAGCAACGAACAGTTGAACTGAGGAAAGATATCACCAGATGTTTTTTCTCCTCGCTTGCATTCATCATTCTTTTGTCTGTTCTGATTTCCCTTTGGTTTATAGCCTGTACTTCTACCCTTCTGTGTGTGAACAGGTACACTTCTACTCCAAAAGTATTCGTAGTCCTGTATACTGGGAGCTTGCAATTATGGTAACTGGAGAGACTGAAATGTTTTCCCTAGGCATTCCAGGGGAGGAAAGATAACTTTTATGTGTATTTTTAAAGATACCTTGTAAAAATGTTTAAACTCTCTGCAATGTTAGTTGGAATAGTTAAAATTAATACTGTAACTTCAATGAAAACAAGGATATTGGATGGATTTCATTGGTTTACACAACCACAACTTATAATGTAGCAGTGTGTAGATGACTTAATATTTATCCCCAAAGCATTGAAAAAAATATTTTATATCTCTCTAACTATCTACTACATAGTCTAGAATCCCAGGATTACCCAATAACTGACACTGGAAGACATGTCAGGAAGTCTGCAGACCAGGGGCTGCTCCAAGCAACATGAGCTGTGAGTTCATAGAAGGTTACTCAGGGGTTGTTCCATTGTGTCTTGAAAACTTTGAAAGATGGAGGTTGCTCAGTATCTCTGGAAAATCTGTTCTATTGTTTGACTTCTCTCAATGTGAAAAATGTGTGTGCATATTCTGATGTGCATGGAGTTTGTGAGGCAATGTTTTGGTAGCAGGGGGGCTACAGGGGTTATTTACTTAAGGAACTGCCAGAGGCTTCCTCCATGTCCAACAGAGTCAATGTCCACCCACTCCAGAATGGACTCACTGCTGGCCAAGGCTGAGCCTGTCAGTGGAAGCAGCTTTGACATAATGTGTTTAAGGAGGGGAAAGAAGTAACTGCAAAGGAGCAATTGCAGTCAGAGCAGAGAGGAGTCAGAATACGAGAGAGACAGCTCTGCAAACACCAAGGTCAGAGAAAGAGGGGCAGGAGGTGCTCCAGGCACAGAAGCAGATTCCCCTGCAGCCTGTGGTGCAGCCCATGCTGGGAAAGGCTGTGCTCCTGCAGCCCACTGAGGGCCATGGTGGGGCAGAGATGCACCTGCCGCCTGTGGAAGACCCCACACCAGGGCAGGTGGATGGCCAAAGGAGGCTGTGAACCCTTGGGGATCCCATGCTGAAGCAAGGTCCTGGCGGGACCTGTGGCCCTCTGGGGGACCCATGCTGGAGCAGTTTGTTCCTAAAGGAGCCACCCTGCTGCAGTTCACAAAGAACTTCAGCCTGTGGGTAGGGCCAACAGTAGAGAATTTCATGGAGGAATGTTTCCTGTGTGAGGGACCCTATGTTGGAGCAGGGGAGGAGTGTAGGGAGTTGTCCTCCTGAGGAGTAAGGAGAACCAAAACTAACATGTGATGGACGGACTACAGCCCCCATTCCAATCTTCCCACACTGCCAGTGTGGAGGAGGTAAAAAACTGGGAGTGAATCTGAGCCCTGGAAGAGGATTTGTGGAAAAGTGATTTAAGGTTTAGATTTTGTTTCTCATTATCCTACTGTGATTTGATTGGTAATGAATTTGATAAATTTCCAAAAGTCAAGTCTGTTTTGCCTGTGACAATAATGAATGAATGATCTTTCCCTTATCTCTACCCACAAGCCTGAGGAGGAGAGTGATGGAGCAGCTTCAGTGGGCATCTGGCATCTAGCCAAGGTCAACCTCCACATGGTCTATGCCAGTGAGCCAGTGGTGCTTTCAGGAAGACACACAGGTCTGAACATACAAGGCTTCATGTCGATACTTCAAAATATTCATACCAGAATTCCTGAATTATGTCTTCTAGCTGTTCTGTATAAGTATATATTCTTGCAGAAGGGTGAAAAGAAGGCAGAGGACTGCTGATTAAGCAGTGCCTCAAAAATGTCCAGCTGGCTAACACCCAAACCAGATTAATGTATAAAAAAGGCTATAGTCTGTACATTCAGGTGAGTATTTTATGATATGAAGTACAAGAAACATCTCTGGCTCCAGCCAGCTTCTCATGAAAGGAAGCTCTGATTACAAAGCTGTCATAGCAGTCTAATGCTAATCTTTATACTTAATGGAAATTGCATGCCGAGGAGAACACTGAACTGTTTTTACCCTTTGGAGCTGGGAAGTGATGTGAATTGTAACCCTTCAAAGCCCCAGAGACCCCGGAATATGATGATTCATGAGAGTAGTTTAAAAATAGGGGGATTAAAAATAGTAAGATTTCTTTTTGTTGGTATGCTAGTTTAAATCCATATAGTTCGCATTTTCTGGCTACACAGGTCTGAAATTTTTAGAAAAATGCAACTACTTAAAAAGCATATAAGTAGCAACTGAGGCCATTGTATATATAATCCCATAAAACCATGAACTTTGTGTTATACTGATGAACAGACAGGGTTTTGACACTGTAAAAGAGCCCTGGTAAGAGTCAGGCTAGAAGTTTTATTCCACCCACATCAATACCTTCTCCAGGGGGATGATAATTAAACCCACAAAAGCTAAGGCATGAGTTTCTGCTTTTTATCAACAGGAATCTCAGCTGTGAATAAAGCTGATGATTTCGTTGGGGAACACTGAATTCCTGATCCTGCTGTACAGATCATTCCTCTTTCCTAAGTCATATAGCATGAGAAGACGGATGGGTCTGACATGGACAGTCTTCTGCATGCTACCCTGTGCACCCTGAGAGCTTGCCTGACATCAGTGCTGTGTGCTACAACTCTAGTCTGTCCTTGAAATGCTCTTTGCACTGTGATCTGGTGGGGTTACTGGAAAATGATCCTACAGCTGTTTTCCTGAGTGCCTGTCTGTGCTCCAGAAACCATCTCAGTTACAGAGTGTTTAAGACTCTTCCAAAATATTTTTCCTTTTTTTCAGGGTGTAAAAGTTTGAGGGTGAAGATCTTGTGACAAAGCAAATACTAACATCCTTCTTCAGATGTCATTTAGATTTGACTCAGTCAAAACTCCCACTGACTTCACTGAGCCATTTGAGATTTGGCATTAGGACATTAGCACATTGCAATCAGCTATGAAAGCAGCAACAGAACTGAATCCCATAGAGTAACATCAGAGTAACATACATTATTCTCATCCAAGTAAAAAGGTCTTCCGTGACTGCCTTTTCTGGCCAAATCTAAATCTAAACACATTATTCATCTGTGCACAAGTCTGTTTGCTTTCCAAGCCAAAACTCACTGGAAAAACAGGAAATAAGATATAAAACTAGGTTACTCTGCTCTGTTAATTTGTCAAAGCCACAAAATATGTTTTTCATTAGCTTTCAAGTATGGAGTGAAATGTTTAGTGCATCTGTCTATCCATCCATTCATCCATCCATGCATCCATCTTTTTTCTCAGCAGAACAAAAGTTCAGCACAGTTTTCAGCTATATTGCTTAGCATCTTTTGTTTACAGAAAGCAACTGATACCAAAATTTTGATTGAGTTTTGATCTTACAAATTAGTTTGCCCTTGTGAAAAGCAAGGAAAACAGAGTCAAGAAACTCATGCTTAAATGTGTGGATATGTTGATGCCAGTCTCAATGGTTTAAGGAGGCACATTCCTTCCTAAACGCCTTCCTAAGGGCAGCTGAGAGCAAAGGAAAGTCATCAGAAAAATCCCATCAATTTACAAGAACACTGCATTACTCCCTAGAAAATAGTGTTCACCATTTCCACACCCCTTAACTCACAACCCCTTACCAAACCTCCATGCAGTAAGACACTCCTCTATCTCTTCATCTACTGACTGGGTTTTCAGAACTGAGTGAAATTATTTGCTGACTGATGACTTTTGGTAGCCTCTTAGAGAGATTGTAAAGGTATGTGTACTGCATCTAAACCTTGGAAGCTGTGGCAGCTTTGGCAGCCTGTGCTGGAGATGGAACTCCATAAATTCAACCTTGCTGTTTAATTTTGTAAACTCCAAAATTGAATAGATATGGGAAATGCTCATCACTGAGTCTCAATACACCCAATACTCCAATTTTAAACAATTTTACTATAAGTACACGGGGGTGTTTCACTTACACAACTATATTCACTGTGTTTGTAAGGACTATATGTGAGAGATCAGAAAGTCCCATTTACTTGTAGGTATATTAATCCTAGTTATAGACCTAGGCAACTCTAATTCAAGTTTTCCTCTTAATTTACTCAACTGTGTGTTGCTAAATACCATACACTCCAAAGAGTGTCCAAAAGTCTTACGCAATTCCACTGTTCTTCACAGAAGCAGAATTTCAAGGTAGAACTCAGGAACAAAGCCAAAATACCTCCCAAATAGTACCTAATTTCTGTGGCAGGACATATTCTTTTAATCGTAATTGAGATGAGTTCAAATGTGTGTACTTTGTCCTGGATTTTTCGAATCTGAACCTATTGAAGGTCACATCTCTTCCTAAGGCTGGAAGACCAGATCATGTGAAGAACTTTGATATTCACAGTAGACAGTGAACACCCGCACCCAAAATTGTTACCCTTCAGCCCAGGGCTCACATGTGACCTCAACCAAGAGGCCTCTTGGCTTTTCAAAGGCTCTGAAGGTTCAGCCTCTGGACATCTGCAGAAACACTTCAGTTTTGACGGGGCTCAGCATTTTTTCTCTGTCTCATGCATGAAAGGCTTGTACCTCACCAGAATTCAGAAACAAGGGTTTCTGTTCTGGTGGTCTGCTCTTAAAGCCTCCTCTCTCATGCACCAGTAGGCACAGTCTTGGCTTCTGTTTCCACTTAAATCATGGTGACACCATCACCCCTTTTCCACAGGACCACTCCAGAGTTGCAGTTCTCTCCTGGGAGCATTAACAAACTCCTATTTCACATCTCTTTTAGACACTGCCTAACCACTAATCCGTGACTTACTCCACCTTCCAGTTGAGTCTGTGCTCCTGTGAATATAAGAATTAATCATTTCTGATGCCTAAGAGAATACCCAGACAGAGCCTGGCTTTGTGGGCAGGATGCAATTTGTCTGTCTGTTGGCTGTACATGAGCAATACAGGAGCCCTAATAAGGCCAATATGGGAAGGGAACCTGCCCTAGAGGCGATTCCTGTGATACTGGAGAGAGACCAGTTCTCACCAGCTGCTGTTTCTCCAGACAGTGGCTGAGACTTGCCACCGACAGCAGTGGGACAGCTGGAAAAAGCTGGGAAGAAGGACACTGAGGAGTGTGGGAGGGTGGGGGGTGGGCACCAGCACCAACTGGAGGCAACTGGAAGAGGCTCTAAGGAGACAGAAAGTGTACCAGAGGTATGAGTGTGCCCAATTCCTCCCCATCCTCTGCTCCTTGCAATCTCTGTGACAAACACAACAGTGTGGCTGAACCTGCTGCCTAGGAAGGAAGGATATCAGTCTTTCATGTCAAAGAAGGCAGCATTGGCGAAAGCTGCTTGCCGTGGCACTGATTAAACCACAAACAGCTTTCTGGGAGCAGTTATTTGAGCTGAGGCGGATGCCCACCAGGGCAGCACTCCCCTCTTCCACTGGCGTTTTTTTCTAGCCCTGGATGCTTCCTGCCCCATTGGGTGCTGAGCACTCGGGTGGTAAGCACACAGTGCAAATACATCCACACTTGCCAGGCATACTCCCTAACTGAGGATGTGTCTGGCCATTATGTTGTCCCTGTGATTTATCATTTTCCAGACTGAATACCCTCATCAACATCCTTGTGTTCTCAGTGAGATGTTATGTGCTGGGGGAGAGGGAGGCTTCATCAGAGTCCTCCTTCCACATTCTTCATAAGCAGGGAGCCTCTTTCCTTCTGCCATGAAAAGCAAAGATTCAGCTGTCCAGGGAAAAATCTAACTTCTGGGACAAATTCTAAACTTTTGCAGCAAAAGGCATGGACAATTAAGTTCAGCGACTGATTCTTTATGATTGACTTTTCACTCCAGGTTCATGCATGGGAGGTCTGGATTCATGTGGTGCATGAAACTGAGCAAAGGAGCATAGAGAATAAGGGATTAAATCAAAGGGAGGGTGGGGTGGTGGAAACCGCGGGAGGGAAGAGCATGTGGGAAAAAAGAAGGGAGGAAGAAAGGGGAGATAGGAAAGTACAGGCAGTTGAATAATAGAAATGGGTTAGTGGGTGATTGTACAGATGGTGTGAATCATCATGTGCTGATCTCTTCTTCCACTCTGTTGACTGCTGGAGCTATCATTTAACATTGTTTCATGATGTCTTACTGAAAATAGAAGTAACTGTCCTGTTTCCAAAAGGTGAGCTGTTGAAAGTTAGACTAGAAACCAGTAGCTTTTGGAAGAGATGTAGCTCCTCACTGATCTGAAAGCAGACTTGAACTGGAAACTTCATTAAGAAGTTTATTGCCACCAAGTCCTTGCCACCTGGCAGATTTCCTAATTTTTACAGTTCTATAATGTGTTTTGCTAAATTGAAAGAAATTATTTTTAATGTGGTATCCCCAAAAGAATTCTTTTGACTGATTTGTATTTTTTCACTCTCATAATTTGAGACATGAAGGTATCAGTACATGATATTTGCAATTGAAGCCAAGTGCAGAGCTTTTCCTGATTTAAATTCACTATCTACTAGTGCATCTGAGCACTTTTGTAAGGAACAGGAAGACAAGCTTCAAGGGTTTGTCTTTCCTTGTGGGCTGCAGGATTTGGCTAGTTCAGAGGCTATATCTGTCTGAAGATTTTTCTGGATCTGGGCAGGGATCCCTTGTACTTCATTTTCCGCCACAAATATCCCCCTTGAGGTTCATTCGTTTGTCCCAGTAGTGTTGCCAAGAAGAACTAATTGAAGTAACATCTAACAGCATTGCTGGACACTGTTTTTTAATTTCCAAAGTGACTACAGTAATTTTTTTCAGCTGGGCCTTGCTGCTCTTGTTGGCAGCCATCTTTTTTGAAATGATGACTCCCCATTCTTCTTGTTGATGGTATTTTTAAGTCTTGAGGCACCAGCTGTTCTAGTTTGCAGGATTTAGATGAAATCTCTGGAGGTAAATGGATATCCAGAGGCATCTGACCCTGGCAGGCTATGTCTCTCAAGGCCACACATCCCACCTGGGGTCCCTCCAGCTGTGCATCAAACAGAAGGTGGCTTTATTTTGCTTTCGCTGCCAAGTGTAGCAGCAGCCTAAAGGCAGGTTTTACTATGTGAACGTATAATTTCCTATACATTATCATTTAGAGGAAGTTCTCTTGACCTCAGTTTTGCTGATGAATCACCAGAGTCACGTCAGGCATTACAGAGAAAAAAATCCTATCAACTAGATCACCATGACCTTGTCTGTGACACAACCATGTGTTAGAAGGAGCTATATATGTACACTACAGGGAGGTCACCAGGCAAAGCTCCTGTACAAACCAAAACAAGTCAAGCCCACCCAGGTACTGCTGGTAAAGGAGAGCAGAAACGGCCCCCACAGTCTTTGTGTGTCAGATTTACCTCCCTGACTTTAGAATGAAGAGTTTCGGAAACCAAAGAGATGTGTGATCACAGAAGCACAATTCATGGCATATTTCCAAATGAAACTAGAAGAATCATCACATTAGAGCATTTAAATTATTTATGTCTTCATCAAGTTAGTGTCTCTGAGAATGTATTTTATCAGTATCTCATTAAAAAGGATAAATAACCTATAGTCATGACTGGATGGATAATGTTGCACAGGCAACATTCTCATGACTCCAACATCAACATGTAGAGCTGCTGTAATCCAGATCTGGAGCCATTCACTAAACAAAAACAGGCTCTGACTTTGTTCTTGGTTTTTAAACCTGATTGCAAATCCCTTTTCTTTTCCTGAATGCTGTTCATCATTCCAGCAAGACAGGAAATCTTAATTAATTTATCAATTATCATTTATCTCCAGGGAACTCTCTCATGCTGTGAAATTTATTTCCAGGGAACAGTTTCACAGTTATGCCTGCTGTCAGAACTTTTCAAACTGGGGATGTATCAACTAAAATGATATCTTACATTCCTCATAACTGTGTGTGTTGTGACAAAAAGATAGAAGAGGAAGATTTATTGGAAGATTGCCAGATGCTGTTCGGAGAGTACAGAAAGCCATTAGCTCTGAGCTGGGTGAGTCCCTATTCTTTACCAAGCCAGTAAAGTCCAGGCATTGTAACAAATGCTGTATGTGTATTTGCAGGTTTGAGAGGGAGACAATGAATAATAAAATATCTTAATTGGATGGGGATAGAATTAGCTTCAAAAGTCAAAACATAAGGCTTTGGGGGGGTTTTGTCAAATTAAAGCGCATCTCATTATATATATATATACACATGCAAAAAGATCTTCAGCATTCAAATGATATATTAAAAATTGTCTTGCATAATTTATGGAGACTGTGAGTTTTAGAAATCTGTTTCTCATATATCTCCTTGCTGCTGCTGGAATAAACTAGAAACTTTGAGTTCCCAGATAACAGCTAGGTAGCAATCAGCTAGTGATCAGTTCATATGAAAGATCAGGCTTGTTTCTGAGCTGGCCAGGCTGCTGATTTCCACTAAACACACAGACCTTTCAGGACAAGAAAATAAATTTTCTACTCCCTATTCTTGAACTAAAAGGCACAAGAGAGAAACCATGTGAGAAACTACCAACAGGAATATGGAAAGCTATACCAGCCTGGAGAAATATGAGCATGTAAAAGAGAACCTCCAGAGAAAGGAAATATCTAGAATGTATACAAAGAGTCTGCCTGGGGCCTTCACCATAAAAAATTTAATCACTGTTAAGTGTTCACCATTCTAGTAGAATTTTGGGGTAAAAACTGAACAAGAAGTTCTTGGAAGCTGCTGCATATTGGGATCTTTTTTCAATTAGCTGGCAGATATTGATTTATCCAGCAGCATGATGAAGAAATCTGGGTACAATACATCTATTCTGATCTTAAAAAAAAAAAAAAAAAAGGGTAGATGAAAGAAAGAGAACCATTTACTTTTAATAGGGTCTATTTTTTTAATCTTTTCATTTACTGATTTATTTTTGCATTCATGGAATCTGTAACCTGGCTTCCAAAAAGTTTTGGAAGAAAAGGAGAGCAAAAATGATCCCACTTGTTATCAAATTTAAGACAATTAAAATGAGGGGTTCAAAGTAAGCAAATCTGAGAGCTATCACAATTTAAAAAAAAGTTCAGGCTTGATGACAGTAGCATTATGAAAATCAGTAATATGTTTTTAATTAAATATGTGAATACATGTATAAATGAGATCTGAGAGGAGTGTGTACATTAGCTGCACAATAGCCAATGGAAAAAAGAGAGACATTTAAAATGAGAACTCAAATAAATGTTGTTGATACTGAAGTAGTTAAGAGCTGAGAGAACTGTGGATAGCACTATGAAAAAGAAAAGGTGACTCAGTTACTTATAAAAATGCTTATTATGGTAAAAAGCACTTGGTGTAGCATCATGTATAGTTCTGCAGCATTGAGGTGTGAAAAGAAACTCACTTTGTACAGGGCTATATTGGAGATATTTTAAAATGTTTATGGGAAGAAACTGATGGAAAGGAAATATATGATCAAAATCAGTGTCTGTGTGTTTTGGAGGATTTGGGGGAGCTTTGATTGGTTGATTGGTTTTTTGTTTGTTTGTTTGTTTTTTTCTTTTCTCTCTCTCTCTTTTTTTTTTTTTTTTTTCTAAAAGAACCAAAAAAGAACAGTATGTTGCCATTGGGGGTCATACAACTGAGAACTGACCTGCTAGGTGTGGTAACCCAAAATATGTACTGTTTTAACCTTGTTGTTTATCTGTCAAGATAGATTAGAGCAAGAAAAAACTTTCTGGATTTCACTATCCAGATATTGCTGTCTTAAATTGCAAATCAGTGTAGAATATCTGTCAAGTCCCGTACCTATAGCTGTCAGATGATTGCTTGTATTTTAACTTAATCATATGTGGCTTTATAGATTGTTTAGAAATGGATAAGTAGTGTATGTCAATCTTTGCAATGCAAAAAAGTGACAAAAAATTTCTGTATTTGTAGTATGATCTCCATGAAAAATCTCGATTACAGTTACAATAGGAATAGAAATTACTATCAAACTCCATCAGGTAAAGGTAGTTGTTTGTTAACTATAAACGAATGCCTTTAGGTGCCTGATAAACTGCTGAGGTACATGCTAAAATATCAACTGGATTAATCAGGTAGGTAGCTTTCCAGAAATTACAGATTACTCATATTGCAGCCATGGTGGGAATCCCTGGAATCTCTCCTAATAGTATTTTCAAATGGAGCCTTTTCTTTTACAGTTGTCATTTTAATTGCAGTAATGACTTTGTTAACTGTGCAAGTTGTTTTGATGATAAAAATGGAATGCTTAGCAAAATGAGTAGTTGATTTTGATACACCGAAGCTCTGTATTACAGGCCATCCACAGGCCAGTGACTGTCATTACAGGACAGGACCAAATAGGAACTAGCAGAAAACTCCTAGGAGATCCTTTGCTCAGTCCTCATCAGAAGCTTTTAGCTAAAATGATGTTTGCAATATGCTTTTGTTCTTCTGTGACAAAGCTTAGACTTTGCAGACTAGCAGAAGGGGAAGCTTTGGTTGCCCTTACTAACACTGTGTATGGAATGTTAGAAATAATGCCAGCTGTCAGATGGGGGACAGTGAACCAGGTGTGATGGGCTATCTATGCAGTGGTTTCTCTTGGAGTCACAGACTTCTCTGATCATCTTTGCTTTTCAGAGCAATAAGTCTATGATGCAACAGGACAGATTTTGCAGAAATTTCCCTTCAACTGAAAAAAAATTCTAAGGCCAAATTCATGTGTACCAGAATGGAAAGGCAGGGATGGTGGGAAGCAGTATCACAAAGCATATAGTCAGAGAAATGGAAACAAAACTGCAGTGTCCCAGACCTCAGAGCAGTCCAGATAGCATCAGCAAAAGGACAAGATTGGCTTGGAGTGATGTGCATCCCAGAAAGACAGGACAAAAGCCCTACTGTAGCTTATTTCTGTGAGTACAGAGGACTAAAACAGTAACAGCCTGTACCAGAAGGCAATAGTGCTGTGTTAGTGGCTTACAGACAATATTAAATCTTTCAGAACATAGATAAATACCTCTGCAGAGCAGAGTGATTTTGAAAATGCTGCTAGTGAAGGGTAAGGGAGCCTCAAGTGTCAGTCTTCTCAGGAAATTTGTTCAAAAGGCTATCTGGAGAGTCCTCGTCATTACAAAGATATGCAATACCTAGGATCAGCTCGAGGCAGCCCACAAGTCACCACAGATAGAGATGATTATTTTTTGATGAGGGACAATGGTTGTGTGACTTTTCACTCAATGTGTTCATTATTCAGAATTATTTGCACCATAGTTTGCAAGAGCCTGGTGTTCCCAAGTTATCTTCAGCAGTCTTAGCACAATATAACAGTGGATTTAACAGTCTGTTTCACAGGAAAATTGAAGGGCCACCTTAAACTTCCATGTCAGGGCCTTATCCTGTACTACTGGGCAAATAGCTTTCTCAATTGTAACAACACTTTTTGGCAGTTGTAACAATATTTTAAAACTAGTAAATCCTCCTGAATAATATGTTCATATGTTCTAAATCCCCTGTCTGCCTTTTTCTTTCTTTGCCTTACCTTAACATTTGTGGTGGAGCTACAGTATCATCAGCAGAGCTACAGCATTTATTACAGAATGAAGTGCAGAGTATCTGTAAGAAAAAAACAAGTTGAATACATGGCAGTTTAGACAAAACAGCAGCATTTTCAGAACTCCACGCAGGGCTATAGTAAATTTACTTTCTTTTTCTGTGTTTTTTTTGCAGGATGTAACCACAGAGTCACTATATGTTTCTTGTGTATTATAATTTAGTGTCTCATTTTCCCAAAGCATTGGGCAGATAATTTTGAAATGTTCATAAAACATTAATTTTAAGCAAACAGAGAAATTTTGATCTTTTCTTAAATCTACAAGTTGGAAGAGCCAAAGGTGAAACAAGGCTGCTTCAAACTTTGTTCTGTGCCCTGGAGCAACACTAGCAGGACAAGCAGTTTATCTGATGATTCAATATAAAGTCTTTTCTGAGAGTAATAAAGTGACAATATCATTCTGTGATGGGAAAGTTTGCTATAGGTAATTTTAATGAAAGGCTCTTTTTTTTTGCCTTTGCTATCTGTAAAATCTGCCAATTTGCCTCATACACAGCCCGAGTGTTTTAACTAGAGATGAATCTAAAGTTCTGTTTTTTGAGTCTTTTTGAAGTAGGATGTATTGAGTTTGTCCTTTTTACAGAGAAAAGGATGCGTCAAGATAGCCAGTTCCAAGAATGCATTAAGTCTCAGGGTCTGAATTCTGTGACTTACCAAAAAAATTTGTCTACTTCCCTTTGGTTTAAATATTCTAATATTTTTCCTTCATTAATAATTAAGTATTTTTACTTTAGTATCCTGGTGTCATTTTCCACATACATTCAGCCATTCTTTATATTCTAGGATTTAATATAAATACTTTCTACTCCAAGTTTCTCCTTCTTTATGAAACTTATGCCTAATTGGTTTCAATTCACTTCAGGCCTCACATAAGTGTATATATGTTTCAGGAACTTGAGCACTCTTGCTTTCATTTATGGAAACCTGAATTTGACCAACTGCTTTCCTTGCAAATAAGGAATAAGTAACAACAAGGAGCTAAGGTTATTAGTCATGAACCATGTTATCACAGGGTGACACTTCACAGGACAGAACACTTGTTCCTTGTTTTGGATTTTTCATGTGGAAAATTAAAAGATTAAAAGTCCCTTCCCTAAAAGAGTAACATTGAAAACTAAAGTGTCTATGCAGCCTTTTCCTGGACTTTTCTTCACATTCCGCAGGAGTCACCTCCCAAAGGCTGAGGACTTGTGGCCTTTTGCCAATTGCCTTGTCATTGCCCTCTTCCTTAGAAGGTGATCCCAGCTGGATTTTCCTACCCTCTAATTCCAGGCTCCTAGCCCTAAACAAGCTCTCTTGTGTGCATTTCTTCTGGTGAAAAGGGGACTGATACTGGCAGGGGTTGGTGCTCTGGTTCAGCCACAGGACCTGGGGCCAGACTGGAGCAGCTGCAGTGCCTGTCACTTTGTCATCAAATCCAGGGAGATTCTTTTCCCTTGAGGATCCTGAATAGTGTTGAACTGGACTTGGCTGGACAGGACCCAGCATGTTGCAGTGATCTGTGTCTCTCTGGAATTGCCAGGCTGATGCCATCCTTTTCCCAGGTATTTTCCTAGTTTTTCTGGATCCTGCACTTGCTCGGGGGCAAGTTCCAATATGCTGGAGGTGCCCACTGTCCCAGGCACTTGCCCACACTATCCCACACACCCATCCACTCAGAGCTGGCAATCTCAGCACAGATCTCTGTGTGGTTTTTTAAAGTAGTTGTTCAACAAAACCTGGAACACAGTCTGAAGACATAGCAATAAAACTATGCTGCTTTGACCATCCTAAGGATATTTGAAATTGGCAAGAGTTGTAGTAATTAGACTAGAGGAGAAGGGAGGTGCCTCCCCCCTGGACTATGTCCCCCAGAGTGGGAAGAAGAGGAATATCAGTAAATAGGTAAGACTTGTGTATTGAGGGAACAGTTTAGTAATTGCAATGAAGTAAAAGATTGATGATGATGATGATTGATAATGATGATGATGTTGATGATGACAGTGATGATGATGGTGATGAAATGGAAGATAAGAAGAGGGAGAGGAATAAATCCCAAGAAAGAGAAGGGATGCACAATGCAATTTCTGACCCATTGACCAGTGCCTAGCCCATCCCCCAGCAGTGATCAGCCCTGATTGTTCAATTTCCCCCCACCCTATATACTGAACATTCTATGGTATGGAATATTCCTTTGACCAGTTCAGGTCAGCTGTCCTGTCCATGCTCCCTCATGGCTTGTGCACTTCCCCACTGACAGAGCATGGAAAGCTGAAAAGTCCTTGACTTAAAGTAGGCACTACTCAGAAAGAACTAAAACATCATTGTGCAATCAACAATGTTCTCATACTAAATCCAAACCACAGCATTGTACCAGCTACTACTTGGCCATGGTCTTTGCAGAATGCCAAATGATAGTGGACATATTCTCTGCATCCCAATCAATAGATCACTGCCAAATGTATGGAAAATGCTGATTTATCACTTTTGCACACTCTTCAATTATTCTATATACATAAGTTACAACATAGGACAATGCAAAACTGAGTCTAGAGAGTCTAGAATCTTGAATGAAGTAAAAGAAAAATCTTTAATTCTCAAAAGAGACTGGACCAAGATTTTTTCCATGTTGATCAGTTCTGAATAGAACATAAAGAGAGAAAGGAAAAAAATCTTAAAGCAAGAGTAAACTATGATATCATACTTTAATCAGATAATATGTTCCTGTGAGACAGCAAAAGTTCATAAATCCCTATTGGCCTAACAACTCACTAAAATTTGCCTTCAAAAGAGTATGGGAGAAAATAATGGTGATCAAACCTGTGAGCCCAAATCATTAAAAGAAAACCCAAAAAAATATTACAGATGCCTACATCCATGGATAATCTCTGTCTAAATATAAAACTAAGTAAACTCTACAGAAGGCAGACATTTCTGGAACAGCAGAAGCCCCAGTTATGGAAGCTCCCAAGCCTATTCCATCTCCTACAAGATTGTACATATCATCTTAACTGTGACTGAAATCAAGACAACCTTGGCATAAGTTTAAAGCTGTTGAACATATGGTTGTTTGGTTTACTGGCTCAGATTCTCTAGTTACAGAAGAGTAAAGGCTGGACAACACGTAGAGATAGAGATCTTTTTTGTAATTCTAGATCTAGACAAAATTACCAAAATTACTGAGGGTAATTAGGACAATGCTGGCTGGAGAGGAAGAAATAAATTTGGGTCCTCTTATAAGGAATCATGTCCTAGATATAAACTTACACAAGGGATAATATATTTTGTGTTTTCACATGCGGTGGAAAGAAATAATTCTTTATTTAAAGACAAAGACAAAAAATGACCACACTTTTTAGTTACATTTAGATTACAAGACAAAATGTAGAGGTCCAGTCTCGTAAATTATGAATCTAAGGGAACCAAGAAAAATAGAAAAACTGAGTTTACATTAATATAACTTACATCATAGGATTAGAAGAAGATGCAAGTTCTGTCAACTCAGATTCTGTCAACTGGACTCCTAAGTCCGGTTTTTAAAATTACAATAGTTAAAATTAAAACAAGAACTCTCTTCAGTTCACATAAGAACTGGCTAACATTCCAGTCTTGTAAAATATCTATGTGCTACCATGAATCTAAGATCTGTACCATGACTCTGTAAACCAGCAATCACATTAGGCTTATATTGTAATACCTTTGTAATTGTGAAAAATTACTTTACAATAATGCCAAATCCTGGAGCACAGCAGATCTATGCATATTAGGATAAGGTGAAATAATTAATGTTCAAAGAAGGCAAATATGGGAAATGTAAATTTTTTAATGATCAAATATCCATGGCAATCTATGGAAATGTTTGTAGTATACAATGGAAGTTGAAGTATCAGCCCACAACAAGACAATTTTAAAGACCAAATACTTCCCTTAACAGTTCAGTCATTGATCAAAGACATTCTTCCATGAAGTTAGGCTTGCATGGGAACAGCCATGCAAAGGAGAGGCTCAAAAAAGCTACTTTGTGTATAATGAAAACAGAAGATCGAGGCTTCATAAATAGCCATTAAAAACCCTGTAGGATGAATCATAATTTAAATTATATTAAAAACAATCAACTACTGAAAAGTTTTTGTCACTCTTTGCAGTCTATTCAACATTCAGCCTTGCTCTCTGTTAAAGGGATTTGAACACATGCCTTGAAAGGAGGATATCTTTCAAGTTATCTTAATTTAGCTATCTCCTTACTCTCTGGGGAATTACAGTTTTTCTTGTGTATTTTCAGGCTTCCTGTGTGTGAGACTGCCAACAAGGAATGATGCAAATGAGATGAGGCTGCTCTTTCATAAACACTTGAAATCCTCATTCCCGGGGGAGAATCTTATATTATATTTACACAGCCATATATTAGCAAAATAAAAATGAAGACACTGATACCTATTGAAGATTTGTCTCCTCCTGTAGCTGGTACAGGAAATTGTTCCAGTCTGGAGCTTGCTCATGTGTCACTTTGGTGCCTGATGACTCTGCTTAAGCCTGCTGTAATAGATGTTGTTTTGAAACATCCATGCCAAAGATGTCAAGAATGCTAAAGCATACTTTATCCTATATATCTTCTCTCTGTGTGGATTTGACAGGAAAAATTGCTGAGGGGCTACTTTTAGGAAAGCATTATTTTTTTAAAAAAGTTAATTTTTTCATGTTAATTTTTTCAGTTTAAGTAAAAACCATTCTAAAGCAAGAAAGCACTTAAAGGTATTCATTAAAAATTAACATTGGAAGTTTAATTGTATACAAATACAGTGAACCAAGACAAAATTAAAGCTTATCTGGTCTTTCTTGCTTCATATAAAATCTTGCCTATTTTTATAGTTTTCTAAGAATTCTGTAAAAGATGAACTAGCAGCGAAAAAATTCTCTGCTGTCAACAAAACTACTTTTTTCATCCTGATTTTGGAGTTTCTGACTAAGATATTCATGACCTCAAATAAACTACTTTCAAATCCTTAGTATTGAAAGATCCTTGCTGTACAGGCTGTGTCTTGGTAAGGGCTGCTCTTTAGCCAGCCTCCACAGCCACCGCAGGAGCAGCTTTTCTTTCACTTTTAAGCATTTGTGAATAAGTTATTATTTCCAGTGCCATTTATGTGGCTGTTGTGTCTGTAAATACTGGCTGTATCAAGATAACCTTAATAAGTTTCTGTCATGACAGTTGTCTTAGAAGGCTCATGTGGATGGAACAGCTATTCATATAATATCATTTTATATGCAAAACAGGCAACAGTATCAGACTAAGGGTAGCAGAGGTTTCCATATCTCTAAGAGGGTTCTCTCTCAAAAATTTCTGTTTAATTGGGGTTACAAGACTGTTTGAGAAGCACTAATTAATCTATAGTTAAATTCAGCATTAATATTCCCATATCATTAGTGGGGGAGGAAAGTAACAGCTCTTCATGTATCTCTAGGGAACAAGCCATTACCAGAAGAGAGGCAGAGCACAACAGTCTCTCTCTTACGAGCTCAGCTTATTCTTCCAGAGACTGTGTTTGACCTGTGGTATCCCATATGTACCTCCCCTTAGCCAGCAGTTCACTCTCCCTCTCCAGGAGCCATCTGGCTCCTGTGCTCCCCCAGGAAAGGCCAGTGCCTGTATGGATTAGGCAGCTAAGCCAGGTGAGAACAGAGATTCTTTCAATGGTGTATGTGTGTTAGCTTCCAGGTGCACCAGTCCCCCAATCCAGCTGACCACACAGCTGCTTGAGTGCTCACACTGGCAAAAGGGAGGCAGCAGGGTGGCCTCTCTCAGGGGCAACTCAATTTTAGGTTACTTTAAGATGGTTACAAAACCATACGCATATCTTCAGAGAAATGGAGCCTACACAAAGCCATATGGTTTAATAAAGGAACAGTCTAACCAGTGTACAGCCAGTACAGATTAATCCAAGAAGTCTTGCAATATGCTTTCACTGCAGTCAAACAAGTGGCATTTTTGTTTATTGCACCACTAAACATTCATTTTTAAACTGCAAATCAGCAAATTCATAGTTATTGTATATGTGGAGAGCTCCCTTTGCATTTCTTTCCCAAAAGAAAAAGGTTAGTATAAAACATCATAATATGTACTTTTCACTGACGGAAGATTTCAGTGCACACTGTGTACTCCGTTGTCTGTGTAGGCCCATTATGGATAAAGTGCAGAGAAATAAAGGATTGCTTTATTACACAATGAAATTTTCCAAAGAGGATCCTAATTTCCTGTTCAAGAAATGGCACCATTGTTTACTGGAAACAGATATGCTAAGTGGCCTGGAGGAATTTTGTTTTTAGGAGACAGACTTGCCATCATTGTGAGTAAGAGTGTTGCATTGTTCTTGACAATGGCAATTAAAACACATTTTGATTTGAAGGTAATTACCAAAAATGGCAAAATGCTGTTTCAAAGCTTGACAAATTTTCTAAATGCCTAAAGCTGAAATGACTCCAGTTCTTGGGATAATTTTCAGATTGCTCAAAAGTATTGCTTAATATCAAGAAGAAATCAGCTATGAAGGATCTCTGTAAATTCCATGGTATTAACTGCAATGCATTTCATATACAAAATAGCAGTCCTGACAAGATGCTATGTCAAGATTTAAAATCCCTCAATTTTTTTTACCCTAAGGTCAGATTAGCAAGATGTTAGTGAGCAGAGAGAGTACTCTCAATCTTTTTCCATATGAACTCACCTGCCAAATCTTCTCAATTGCTTTTTCTCAACCACAGTATCTATGACTCTTCCACTTCCAGGCCACTCTTACCTCCTAAAGACCTCTATGGAGATTCTTCGCCTTCCTTCTTTTTGTTTGCTTCCCTGAGATGCATCTGTCCATAGGCCATTGAACTTCCCACCAAACCTTTTTTGGCTTTCCCTATTCTTATTCTCATGCTCTTACCTACCCAGGGACACGTAGTGCCTCAGGTGCAAAATTAGGTCCTGCCATTCCAAGGATAATTTATTTTCAAATCACATCTAATTCAGTGTGGACTGTTGAAAGGGCAAGTAAGTATAAGCCAATTTAAGAGGAGAAAGATAAAGCTGAAAAATGTTACAATTGTATAACAATATCCAAGAAACAACACTCAGGACCTTTGTCTTGAATGAGATCATGTTGCCATTTTTCAACTCTGTGTGGAGCAGAACTGACCTGTTTTACCATAGCACATGACAACATGCTGTCACACAGTAGCTCAAAATCTCTGCTGTATGCAGATTTAGCTGTTTGTAAGATGGGGTGAGTGAGAGGATTGTCAGGCAGCTGGTTGTGGTTCCAGATTCTCCAGCTGAATCAGTGCTTGTCTGGACAGCTCTAAACGGTACCAGCTGCTAATAGTTCCCCTTGGGATCGTTTTCTAATTGCAGATTACTAGACACAGCAGGGCATCCCTTTCTTCTCCAGGGGTAATTCTCATGCTGGGATGGAGGGGAGGAGATTTATGAACCAAATATGCTAAGAACTGTCAGTGTGGTAGAGACAACTAATCAATTGGTGCATGTTTGAGAGATTTCTGATACTTCAGTGCTCTTTCTTCCAGGGAATCTATCTTTTGCCATACTAATATCAGCCTGTTAATTCATCAGTGCAGATATTACACAGCAGAATGGCTTCCTTGATGTTTATTCAGGTGATTTGTATCTGGGTTTATGCTAATCCAGGACTGTGCTGTCCCATCAAGTTCATGTCTCTGTGTCATCACCTGCACTGAACTAACTTGTCTGGTCTGTCTCACTTGAGAAAGCCTTTATCTTGTGATTTTCCCCCAGAGAAATCTGATTGTCGGGTCCTTAATGTTACACCAATGTAAAGAACTTGTAGCTGTAGTCTGTATGCTTAGGACATGATTTCAGATGAGAATTTCAACAGTGGTGGTGATTCTTAAAAGTTTATTCTTTTTTAGTGATGTCTTTTTGAATTTCTAGCCAAAAATATTTTGAAACCTCAGTTATAATGTGGTGCGCCTATTTTTTCCTACTGATCTTTGGAAAGTGCAGGAACCCTGCAAGAAAGATGACAAAATGCTGATTAAGATTTCAAATCCCAAGGCCTCCTCTGTGAATGGCTCTCCAAAGCCACAAACTTTTCCAGAAGATCCTTTTGCTGCCGTTACCTATCTCAACTGCGTCTGTGAAGCGTCAGTCTTGGGGTGGTCCTTACCTATTTCGTGAAGGGTTCTTGGTACCTGTGGCTTGCCAGGGATTTCTGTGCCTGTCCCTAGAGGGCAACGCGGCTGCTCTCAGCACGGCAGCGGCGAGCCCCGGCCAGCTCCCTGCTGGGACCGCGGCTGCGAGGCACACATAAAGGCTGGCGAGTTTCTCTCCACAAGTCCCATGCTCAAGTGCTAACCTAAATAATGAATACTTTTGAATGGACGATACAGTATAACACGGGGAGAATAATGCTTCTTACAGCAAGAGGAGTTGGCTTCTCTGTGTATGTCACTTCCTCAGAAGGGTCACTGCCAACTGCAGTGCTGAGAACCACTGCGATCAGTTTTGGACACAGGAGCCCCTGATTCTGAGCTATTGATGCTAACGGGAGATTTACTGCTGGTTTAGCTTCATGCAGGATTTGATCTTTGGTACTGACTTTTACCCACAACTCTGTTTACCAGACTATTACTAGTCCAGGCTGGCTTAAACTGACCTTGTGACAAGCTGTTCAAGTTTATCTTTGAATTTTGTGCAGGCTGGGGAGGAAAAAAAGTTTTTTGATTCTGTCACATGTAACTTATATATTGCCAAACAGGCTGGCTTGTTTTAACTTGCAAGCACCTGGCACAGAAAGAATCTGTCATTTTGTACACTCCTATATGCAGTAATACTCTCATTTAACCATGACTATGCTGGCTACATAAGAGGGTGGTGTAATTTCCAAATGAGATAACACTGTGTGATTACCCAGTATCAAAGGTGACTTTAGTTATTTCACTGAGATTAAGTTTTTACACCCCTTGTGATTTTTACCGTGTTGCCAACACCCTAATCTGTCTTGAAGTCAGAGCTCTCTGATTTCATGTGATTATCTTGGGAAGGTTTCCAGGTGTGTTTATGTGGGATTACCACCTGAGTATATTTTCTTCCCTTCTTACTCAAGTGGTGTGTCCAGACCAACTATCAACTTTTTTTTTTTTTCCTCCGAATGTAAAAGACATCCATATTTAAGTCTTGCAAGAATTTTGTTTTGTGAATAAGAGAGAGAAGGTCTTGTCAAGTTATAGGAGTTAAAATAAGGTGGAGTCAGCTCTGGGTCTGTCCCCTTCACAGAATGCCATACTGGAAGGAACCTTATTCAACAGAAATGTAATATTACGTATCTCTTTTAATCAAGTAGCCTCATAATTCACATACATCCCTTGTTGTATATCATATATGACATGAAGTCCCTCCCATGAACTAAGAGGATGTGGACATCTGGCATTTTTAGATACATATGCCTCATGTACATTGGGATACTATAGATAGTTGCATTAAAATATAGTCTCATCATTTTTTCTTAAAACTTCATATTGGAAAAAAGGTACTTTTAAATTTAGAAATAACATTTTGTTTAATAAGAACTTTTGTTAAATGTAGCGTTTTCTATTTGGACTATGGGACTTGTTATTTGGGATTGGCTCGTAGGTTCATTTCCTTTAACATCCTTTTCTGACATTAACCAGCATAGTAAATTTCAGAAGAAAGCAGATGAAATCCCACTGGTGGTTATAACTTTTTTTTTCAGTAGAATGAAACAGAATTTACTAGTAGCTGTATTCTAACGCACAGCTATATCCTTATTCCAATTTTAAAATAAATGCAGACACTATCCTAGTTTTTGTTGCTGGGAGCCAGCTTAACTTTCTCTTAGCTCTTTTCAATCTTCAAGACAACAAAAGGTGATGAAAAGGTCTTTGTGGTGAATCCCAAGACCAAGACATCCCCAAGGCAATGTGGTTAGTGAAGAACCAAGAAAGGCACTTAATTCTGTAGATAGAATCCAGTCCTTTTAGTATGTGAACACAAGCCTATTAAAACCTCATCTTTAAACAAAACAAGCCAACACAAAAATAGCACTAGGTAGAGATTTTGTTGGATTTCCAGATACATTTTCTCACGGCTTACGCAGCAGGCTTGTTTCTGGCCCCCAGGTGTGCCGTCCTGATCACACGCCAGGACCACACAGGTGATGAGTGGAGGCTTGGCTTTTATTTAACAATCCTTCTTGTGAATCCAAACACCAAAAGTCAAAACGTGAACGTTTGCACCCCTCCCCGGTTTGTTGTTCGGAGTATTTTAATCCCTACAGACACCGCTCACCCCCTCCGGTAAAACAAACGAGGAAAAACCAGCAGGGACCGATGAACAGAGGGCAGCGGTGAAGGCTGAACCGCACAGCAGCCGCGCCCCGAGCAGGTGAGAACGTCCGACGAGGCGGGAAGGAGGGAGGGGACAAGCGACAAGGGGAGGGATGTCTCCCCCGGGCCCCGACCCCTGGGCGGACCGGGGAGCTGAGTGGATGGAGCCCGTGTCAGTCAGGGGCAGGGCGAGGCCGGCGGGCTCGGCGGCCCCCGCCCGGCGCGGGCGGCAGTGNTCATCTGTTTCCTTCTAGGACGTGGTGGGCATCCTCATCCTCTGCCTGGTTTCTGCGGCGGCCGCGCTGGACTTTAAGTACCACCACACCGAGGAGCTGGAGGAGTACCTGAGGGGGGTTCATGCCGCGAACCCCTCCCTCACCCACTTGTACAGCATCGGGCGATCGGTGGAAGGTAAGCGCGGTGGCATGAGGGGAGAGAAGGCTTTTTGTTCTAATTAAATCGGGGCAGGTGTGGGTAAAGGTGGCGTTTCTTGGGCGCTTGCTGGCGGCGGGGCTGCTCTAACAAACTTCTGTGAAGTTTTGTCTTACTCTTGCTTAAGCGTGAATAACACACTCTGGCTGAAGCATCATTCGTGTCATTTGGATAAAAGTTCTCCCAACCCTTATGTTTCTGAGAATTGGAAACGTCCTGAGTGGCAATTTCAGAAAGAGGGCCGTCTTTATGGAGTGTAGAGTATGCGGGACCCCTTTGCCAAGTGCCCGTTCTGGGTGGGACTGTGATCAAAGGCGTGCGTTTTCTAACTTGTGGTTGTGTTAGAAATACCTTTGTGATACAATGTCCTGTTCAGTCTCGAACCTTATAGGAAAGTGTACTGAACTCAATAATCACCTTTCTGACCTCATATTGATATTTTAATTTATCTCTCTATCATTGGTACTTTCTTACCATAAATTTTGGAGGGAAGTGGCTAATTTTTTGAAAGAGATTGAAAAGATTAGTGTTTATTAGCATATGGACCTTAATGACCATCTGTTTAATTTTAAGTGGAAAAAAACCCCCAAAAAACAAACCAATGCATCATCCCCCCCCCAAACAAAAAACACCCCTGCTTTATTATATTTCAGGTCAGGAAACTAAATCAGTCTGAGAAGAGCTATAAAACTAGGTAGAAAATCCATTCTTTAGAAACATCATCTGTTCCTCTAATCCCATTTTTTACCACTGGAAGGAGACATTTGTAGCATCTCTTATCAAATCCATGCTTGTGTTTAAAAAAATAAAAATTTGTATACTCTTGGTAGATGGTAATGAAGACATTTTTATGCCTTCTCCCTTGTTTTACCATGTATCTCAAAGTAGATAAGGAGTCTTAAAGTTATTTAAACTGTGTTGGTTTTGGTTTCATCAAAGGCAGAATTAGATTGGATTATGTTTTTCATCCATGCAAGAGGTTAGTTCCTGCAAGTATAGTTCCCTCCAGTACAAACTAGCAATTATCCACATCCTCATTTTCGTCCCTTTAGAGAACTTAGCTAAGATTCTGATGCTAGCTCCAGATTCTGACTTTTCTGCCAGGAACTCAACTGCCTTATCTTTGTCCCGGTAGGCAAAAGCCTTTCATCCAACCTGAGAGATTGAAACTTTGGCTTTTACATATCTAGATACCTGAAAGCTGATAACATGAGGTGTTCAACTTGTCTGAGTTCCATCAGCATGAAAACTGGAAAAGCATCATCTCTTGATTGTGATTGAGCTATGCACTGAAACATCCTTCAGATTTTGATTATTTCTTTCTGCTTTGCCAAACTCTGAGAAGAGAACGTTGTGGGCTCTCCTTGTTATTATTCTCAGTGCCATGTAAAGCAGAGTGGCAGTGAAAAGTGTTTAGTGCTCCTCTATTCTTTCAGTTTTTTCTTAATGTTGAGAGATTTCTACCTTTGTTGAGAAATGGGCCTTCGGAGTCACGTAGAATATTGTATGGGATGTACTGAATTAGCATCTAATTTGGGGTTTTTTTTGCTCATTCTAAAAGAAAGTTTTATGAAAAGAGTTGTTATAGAATTTAGGTGAAAATGAACTTACAATTTTGGTCCATGGCTTGAAGTTCTGTTCCTCTATTCTCAGTTAAGCTGATGAAAGCAAGACTGTCTGTGTGTGCACATGCTTGTATGGGTTTACTAGTGTTGTCCTCCTGCCCATTAGCTAAACCATGATAGCAAAATGTACTTCTTAATTTAAGTACTATAAAACTGAGATCAATGTGATATAGTAAGTTGATATTCCTGGTATGAAAATTCTTGATGATGAATACAATATCCCATGGATCAAAGTGACGCCTAGAAAGCCAACAGATACTTTTACTGTTATCATGAATGGCTATTGTTCCCATGTTATTTGGTAATCTACGTTTTACTCCAATTTTATCTAATAATCTAGTGTTTTATACTGCCATCTAGGCTTGGATTATGAAGAATGTGAAGTAAAGGCCTGACTTTTGGTCAGTGTGTGTAGACCCAGAGCTCTGCCATGATATAAAAATCCACTCTTAAAAGCCCAGTTGTGGAGAATGATAGGGACCTGTGTATTACCTCTTCAGAAAGTGATTGCTTGTAGTTCTTTAAGAGAAGTATCTAAATGCTCTTCCATGTCAGAAGCCTCACCTGCTTCAGGCAGATCATAAAGTCTCTTAGGTCTGGAGGCTATCTAGTCTTAGTTCCTGTTCAAAGCTAGGCTCACTTAAAAGTTAATTATGATGCTCAGGGCCCTCTCCACTCTACTTCTGAATATTGGCAAGGGTGGAGTCTCTGCAGAGTCCCTGGGTACTTGAGCCACCTTGCAGCCCTTAGGCTGCACAGCTGCAACCCAGCCAATCTGCAATCTGTACCTGCATGGGGTTATTTTCTTGAGTTGATAATCCAAATATGGGGTTCTTTTGTTCCAGGTGCAGGATTTTGCATTTATCTTGGTCAAACTCCACGAGTTTGCTGTCAAGAAATTCATTCATCTTACCGGGGCCCTCTGACTGGCAGCCCTGGCCCTGATGAAGATATTAAACATCAGGCCCAGTACTGACTCTTGAGGAATGCTGCTAAAAATTTGCTGTATTTTGAAGCACCAGTTGTTCAGTCAGCTTCTGACCGTACTGTATTCTGTTCCTCTAATCCATACGTTCCCAGCTTGTTTACAAAGACACTGTTAGCTTGACTAGACACTAGAACACTCAGGGAGCATCCTTGGGGATATTCAAAAGCTGTCTGAACAGAGTCCTGGGCAGCTGGCTGTAGGTGGCCCTGCAATTGCATGCAATTCCTGAATCTGTTGAAAGCCTTGCTAAGATCAAGACTAAAGAAATAGGGTGCTTTGCTCCCTCTCACCAAGTCAGTCATTTCTGCATAAAGCTCAAACAGTCAAGTGTGATTTGTTACGAATAATTTTGGGGTGAGATTTACGTAGTGTGTTTATTTAATGCATGTAGACTGTAATAGCAATGTGCACGGCAGAATCTGTACCAACATCCTCAGTGGAAAACAAATGAAAAGATACTCTGTTTTGTGGTGGCTTACATCACTATATAGAAATTCCCCACTGCCAGGTTACTTGGAGCACCTCAGCCAAATTACTGGGAACAATGTGTTCTAGACTGCAATGGCCTGTTCAGTCTCCAGATCTGATTTGGAAGCTATGATATTTAATTATGTATCCTAAGGATAATAAGCTATTATGCTTAAATGAGGGGAGAAAGGAGCTTAAAAGATGTAGCTCATTGGTTGACAAAACTGAGTATTACCTTTTGGTCTAATTTAACAGGTATCCTCAAATCCCTCAAGATTGGTGGGTGATTTGTCTGTGAGAAACCTGATATGGTCTTAGCAGCAGATAGGCAGAGATGTGTGATGGCCCAGAAAATACCTTAATTTTTTTATATTGTTTCAGTTGTGTTGTTGAATAAAGTTATAAAAGGTTTTTGTCAGGAGTTCAGTTTTCTAATATGTCCAATATCCATCCTCAGAACAGTGTGTGAACTCTACAATAATAGAGAAATCTGCAGAGCTGCATCAGTCTGGGATGGGAGAATGTGGCCTGGTGTAATCATATTAACCCATCCTGCCTAATGCCACCCCAGTGAAAAACAGACTGACTCTTCAGCAAGTGAATCTTAGAGTGCATTACCGAAAGGAAAATAGTCAATGTATGTGTATGATCCGTGGCTTTTCATTGTTCAAGATACAGCACTGCTCTTATTCTTTGAAAAGAAAATGAAGGTGGTGGGAAGCTGACTTAAGAATTCTAACAGACCTGATGACCCCTTAAGAGGACAAAACCAGCCAGGTATTGGAAGAGTGGAGTAACTTTTGTAGTAGATCCACACCCTAAAAAGTCTTCAGATACACTCTGGATTGAGATAAAGTGATAGCATGCTAATTACAGCTTGGTTTAGATCTAGATTTTCTGGAGGCCAGTCTGCATTTTTAGAATTCCAGTCAACTTGGGATAGTTGTAAACATCCTCAGACCAGATTCTGCTCACTGAGGGAAAGGTTGTGTATGGTTAAAGTCCCCCCTGTCTTTACCTAGTGAAGTTTCAAAGTTGACTTTATATATTGATATCCCTTTGGCAGATTTTATCACTGGAGAGACAAAAACCTAAAACAAACTGACCAGATACTGTTCTGGTTCCACTAGAAATTCTCAGTCTCAGAAATACCTTGCAAAAGAGCTGTCCTGAAAGCTTCTTTGGTTGAGAACTATGTGACTTAGTTACCCTTTTCTGATGCTTAGTGAACACCAATGTTCAGTTGCTCTATCTGTTGCCCTTGGACGGAAACATCCTGTCCATTAATCTTAAACACTTCATTAACTCTGGGGGAATTTTTAAAAATCTGTTTTTAAGTAGTGAGTCTTGTTTATTAG
The DNA here is from genome assembly GCA_013389925.1 of Aegithalos caudatus. Lineage (NCBI taxonomy): Eukaryota > Metazoa > Chordata > Aves > Passeriformes > Aegithalidae > Aegithalos > Aegithalos caudatus. The sequence continues at coordinate 68,179 of WEIU01007476.1, forward strand.
CGTTTTGCTGTCCCTGCTCTGTAAGGCAGAGAGGCTGAAATGTGCAGGGGGTGTGTGTATGGTAGCTGTGGGTTTTATAGTTAGTGCAGGACATGCCCGTGGCTGCGTGCATGGGTTGTGCTATGGACTGCAGGAAAGGTGTGCTCAGCAGGACTCCCAGCAAGGCAGTTTTCTCAGTGACTCAGCTGCCTGCTGGAGCACATTATGTTTCCTTCCTGCCTGCGTTCATGTGTTTTCCTCCTTGCAAAACAGGAGGGAATGAGCATGCCCAGGTTTCCATCTGATAAACAGCTGTGACTTCAGCAAAAGCTGTGCTAGGGATTAGGACTCAGGTAGTGCTGTATGCAACACGTGCCTGGCAATACAGTCCATAGAAAACCTAGGATATTAAGCTGTCCATCATTCCTCACCAACATCAGTGGAATGTGTGCCCAAGATGTGCCAGAGGTCAAATCTCCTGACTCTTCTAATACAACATGCTTTTTATCTTTAGGAAATTCATACCTTTAGGCAATCATGGGTGGCTGTTGAAGAGGGGAGTACTGATTTAAGATTCACTGCACTTCAGTGAAAATATTTAATAATAAAAGGCCAAGGTATCGTACTTGCGTCTTCAACACATTATTAGTCTGTGTATGTAGCTGGGAAAAAATAGGAACTCATTTTAAGTTATTTATTGTGACACAGTATGGAAGAAGCCTAAGTTACTACCATCAATAGTACAGTGCAATTTTATTCAATTTACAATAGAGACTTTTATATTCTGGATGTTTTTACTTTGTTTGAAGTACTAGAAAACAAGTTTTACTGCTGGAGAAAGCAAAGCTGAAATATGTTAATCCATAAAATGTTTGTATTCTACTGGAATCATCATTGAGTTTGCTCCGGGAGTTCTGGCACTGCACAGAAATAGAATGAGAAGGTTATATATGAGCCACTGTACTTTGAGGTGAGTGTCTTGGTGTTACTTATTATTAAATCCTAGTACCGGTGTTTTTAAAAGAAGGAAGAAAAATGAAAGGTAATAGAGAGGATTCTGATTGTCTTAAATATAAATAAATTACCTAGATGAAAATCCGTAGCAAATGTTTTGTCCTTAAAGGCTATATTGCAGTTATTTTTTCTGTGGTTACATTATGTCAGATATATTTGTGTAGAAGATTATTACCTTAGGTTTGTTCCATATGACTGCTGCAGATGAATTTCCTCCTGTCTCAATCCTTGATAATGTCTTTTCTTCCCTTCCCTCCTCCTTATCTCCACCCCACAAATTTCCTTTCAGGATCATCATGCAAGTATGGTGTATATAGATAATACAAACACCGAGGTTTTCCAAAGCTCATTTGTAGAAACAAGAATGAATGAGACATTTTCCACTTTGAGAGCCCCATGTTACAAATTATACTAAAGTTGCTTGACAGCTCCAGTCCAGTGTTCCATGTAAAAATGGGCATTCTAAAACTTATTGTGATAGTTAAATTCGTATCCATGCTTACCCACTTGTGAAGCTTTTTTCCTGCTATGTGTCACTTGCTCTTTTTTGTCTTTCCTCATAACCATCTTTGTTCTTGTCTTTGACAGTATGTGTGGCATATAAATGTGTGGCATATAAATGTGTGGCATATAAATGTGTGGCATATAAATGCATGTTAACAAGATTCTAAGTAGGTTTACACGTTCATTTTATTATTGAAAATCACAGGTGGGCTTGGTAGTAATAGCCTTGTAAATTTTATTTGTAGCACACTGTGAGTCACTGTGATGGGAAATGAAACAGAGAAGGAGCATAAGCTCCTTTGTGATTTATCTAGTGAAAGCTGAATCATGACTTTAAAAACAAGAAGTATTACCTTGTTTTCTTAAGTCTTCAGCTCCCAACTGAGTTTTGCTCTAAATCATGTGTTTAAATAGAAGTCACCATTACTATATTATTTCTAAATTCTGAGTCTGTTTGTCCTAACTGAAGCCAAAAATTCTTTCAATGCTGAAATATAGATTCATATATTATCTGACTGCATCCTCTAGCAGTTTGACTCCTGTGATGTGACACAAGTAGTTCGTGTGCAATCAGTCCTGCAATAGCCCAGTACTAAGATTTTATCTGATGATAACAGGACTTAACTTTGCTTTCCTGTCAGTATGCTTTTTACATGAATCATTTATAAAAAGCATGTTGTTTGGTCAGTGTCAGATGTTTAAGAGATTGATAAGTTTAGACGCTACTTTTGGAGATGAAGTCACTGACTGAGCACATTCTTATTCTCTTGCAATGAAAGTTAAATTATTTGCTTAAGTCTTCTCTTCTTTACACTTGCTGTGACTTGGTCAATCATTTTTGTTCTGCCTTCTGTGATCTCTCCTACTTAAATATACTTCTTGTAGAAAATTTTGTGGGAAAGTTTGTTTGTTTGTTTCCTGTGGAACCTGCTGTATCAGAGATTTCTGTCCCAGCCTAAATAAATTTAAAANACGGGGGGGGAAAAAAAAAAAAAAAAAAAAAAAAAAAAAAAAAAAAAAAAAAAGTGTGAGGGGAACCTATCCTAGCAACATAGATCAAACATTTCTCATATATAAACTGTTATCTAGTACTGAAATTTTCATGTTATAACTTCAAATTTGAAAGTTGATCTGTTTAAAAATAGTACACTTCCCTGTTCATGTGAGTAGCATTTATTTAGAATCAGCCTTGTGGAAAAAAACTCTGTTCTCCTGCTTCCTCTCTACCTTTTGCTTTGTAGTTGTCTGGTTGCAGCATATACTTGTCAACCTTTTTTTCAGGGCAGTAAAGATCTTAAGGCTGCAGCCATCCTGTTTTCCATCAGCAAGACTTTGCAGCTTTCTGTGTTTGTTTAGAAATAGGCAGAATTGACTACTGGATATTGTAATTCACACCAGTAAAGTCAGAAATGCTCTGGAGCTCCTGTAACATAGAACCAGCAATTGCAGCTGGTGGATGCAGTATCCATATCCTTTCCTGGTGTTGAGGAAGTAAATATGTAAGAGATTTTTTGGGGGGGTTTTTTGGGGATTTTGTTTGTTTTTAAAACTAACTAAAATATAGAGCTCAGGATACTAACAGTGGTATACAATGGATGTAAATGAATGTTTTTCTCCCCTCACTCCTTGTAGGATTCTGCGTTTTGGAGCTTTGTGCATACATTTTTAGCCCCGTAAATGAAATGTGACCCTAATCACAAACTTACTTATAGGAATAAAACTCCTATCTTTTGCCTCAGTTTTACCCAGATGGTCAGTTTGTCTGCATTCTCCTTTTAGCTTGAGGAGAACTTAGTAACACATCCCTCCTACCACTTCAGGAAATGAAGCATTTTAGTAGGAAAGTGTTTCTAGTAGCTTTCCATTCACTTCCCACAAAAGAAGAAGAGCAGTGTGCCCTGCATCCCTTGTGCCCAGCCTTTCTGCCTAGGACCTCTGGCTATAGATCCTTGAAGGAACCAGTCTTGCTTATTTTCAGGGCTACCTAATTAAAGGTTTGCTGCTTGTAGCTATGGCATATTGTGTTCACATAAGTACATGGAGACCTACTTATAATACATTAATTAATTGTTTGCAAGACTTCTTACAATGAAGCATTTGTTCATTAGACAGTTGTTCTGTACATGTTTTTGTGTAGAAGAGAGCTCTAGATTGTTTTTTGGGCTGGGACATTTCTTTGAGTGAAATCTGAATGTGCATGTGTTTTCTAAACTTTCTGAAAGTTCTGCTTTTGGAGCTTTTTATTAATTAGAAGATTATTTTGTGAAATGGACATAGAAAAAGATAATGCATTGGACTGGTTGTAGATCTCTTCCTCTTCCAACTGAGAGAGTACCCTCCCTGTAAAACTGTTCACTCTTATAAGCTCTGCTTCCTTCTCCAAGTGTGAGAAGGAAGTTAGAGGATGTTTGTAAGCAGAGAATTCTGCAGTTTGATACCTAGGACTTCTTGTTATGGGGAAGGTCAGACCATGGCAGTTGGAGTTACTTAATTAAATTGCTGTAGCTGGTACGTAACATGCTGAGCTCACAATGGATTTAGGACAGTTGAGTTACATTTCCTGTTTGTCCCTGGTGTGTTCTACATCCATGGTCTTGCAGTTACCTGGGACATTTAAACAGAGCTGGAGCACATCTGAAAAAGTACCACTTTCCTAAATCTAAAATAAAAGTGAATTCTGTTCTCAATAAGAAATGTAGTTCTACTGTATCAGTTCAAAACTTCTGTCTGGTCCATTATGCTGTTTTCCAAAGAACAGCTAGAGAAAATTACAGGAATAAGGTAGGCACAGATGCTTTCCCTGGTATGCACTTCAAGCAATTTTCAACCAGGATAATTCTGATTAAGCATATTTCCTGGTTGTGGTGTGCCTAAAGTACAAAACTTGCCTTGATACATGGTTGTATTAGGCTGATCTTAAAATTCCAAGAATAAACAAAGACCATCAGAACATGTTTGTTCAAGAGACTAAGGATCAAATTACTCCTAGGTAGTAACACAGCCTGATTCTTCGTTGTTTGCCTTGTCTTTGTTACCTTTCCTGAAAGCCAGTCCTTTCCACAGAGACATTTTGTTACCTGTTTTAGGAGACCATCTGGAAAGGACTGATCAGACTAATGTAGCTTGTTAACTAAACCAGAAGCAATGATCACGACAGAAACTGGATTATTTTTAAAAAGTTAATCTAGCCTCCATTTTTTCTCCCTTTATTGAGTTAAAAAAAAAAGGAAAAAAATAGGGGTGGGGTGAACCACTCAGTGTCTGGATTTGTAGGAGTCTGCTTGTCAGTGTTGAGATGCATATGGTTTTGAGTTTCCTGTTCTGTTTCTTGTTCTTGAGATCTGACAAGGATTTTTACAGGATAGGTGTAGCAAGTCTCTTGAGGTAATTCAGTGAACTGAAATGCTCGAAGTGTAACTTCTCAGCCACCTCTGAACCACAATCTGTAGTGTAACTCTGTTACTTTCAAGTGGCAGAAATTGTTCTGACGTCCTCTGCCTCTGGAGGTAAAAGCAGAGGCTAAACAAAACTGTTAAATCTGGATAAACTGCACGTTAAAACAAACCATCCTCTCCCTTATGGCCGGTTTGTGTTACAAGCAATCACTTTATTCATGATGATCCAGTGGTACTGCTGTGAATGGGTAATATTTATTACTTTCATGTATACAATAGCTTTTCTAAAAATTACTAGATGCATACAAGTTTCACAGCTTTCTCAGAAAATAAAGTACACATTTTGAACCAGGTTTAAAAACCCTGTGATGATAGAAAGAAGAGTTGGTGAAAAGGAAAAAATAGTCTATTTGGTTTCTGGGTATAAATATGAAACCAGTCAGTGTAAATAGTAGAAAAAGCCTGCTCAGACTATTTCTATGTGTCTGTGGTGTTCTCATCTTCTTAGTGAACAATACTGGATAAGATTAGTATACCTTAATTTAAACCAATATTCCCTTTGAGCTGTTTTTCTTCGGCTTTTACAAATTTATTTTTATCTCTTGATTTTTGTTGAAATAACCTATAAGGTATTATTGTAGAGACTGTGCTCTGCATTGGCAGTTTTTCATGGTTTTGTGTATAAAGAGTGTGTTCAACTTGATTATGAGAACTGGTTCTGGTACAGTGATGACTCACATGTACATAGGAAAGAAAGGGTTGCTGTTCTCATAAGATACAAGCCTTGTGAAAGTGTCCAAAGCAGCTATGGATGTCCCCATCAACCAAAGATTCATAAACCTTTAGGAATATAAGCAAGCATGTGAACCATGAATTGTTTTGACTCCCTTCCTTTCTCAAGTGCTTTGGATACAAATAAACAGTATCTAATGTTTTTTAGTCATTGTTTATTCAGTCAGTTCAGCTTATATGGTGCTGACTCTAATTTAGAGTGAGTGGTATAATCTCTTGGAGTAGATAGGAACTGATTAAATAGTGGGAAAATGATACTTCTATTTACTTTTTGCCAAGAGAGAGTGCCTTATGTCTGTAATAAGGGAGCCGTGGGAAGAGGCCAGAAGTATTAAATTTAGCACTGACCCCCACACAGTGACTCAGTGGCTGTGACAAACCTGTAGCTGAATGTTACCTTGGGTTCTTTTGGCTTTTTTTCTGCTTACCTAAGCACCATGCTGAGTATTGGCAGATGTGCCTGGTTGATATGTGATTGATCTCTATCTCTTTTTTCTTTAAAATATCTTGAAGACTTTCCTATATTTAAAGTGTCCTAGCTCTTCTTGGCATATCAACTTTGCTTATTACTAATGCCAGTGCTACCACAGGCTAAGTCTTCAGATAATCCTTCTTGACTCAGTGGGCCATGGTATACCTGAAAGTAAGGACAAATGCTCACAAAACAATTTGATGTACAGTTTTCTTACAGATGTTTGTCTGATCTCAGCTTCAGGTATGTAGCTTTTTTGGGAGGGTGTTTTACTCACTCTGGCTTGATTAAAATCACATATTTGTTCATATTTCTAAGGCTACTTCTGTAATACTGGTACTTCCAATTCTGTTAGAATCTGAATCAAGCCATGTGTGTTGTTGGGCAGTCCCCTTGCAGAAGAAAAGTTCTAAAATTGCTTTAGATTTTCTAACTTGAATTCGCGATGGCAAATCAGAGTACCTCAGGGCAAGGGTGCTGCTGGTAGCAAAAGGAATTACTCTTGAGGTGTCCTTCATTATGTGGTAGTGTTTTGCTGGAAGACACTGTTGCCCCAAGGAGGCTCATCTGCCTGGAGAAGAGAATGCTTAGGGAGGAATCTTATCACAGAATTCTAGTACATGAAGAGTGACTACAAAGTGGATGGATCCTCCCTCTTCACAAGGAGCCACATAGAAAAAAGAAAGGGGCAATGGGTACAAGTTGCACTATGAGAGGTTTCATGTCAATATAAGAAAAATTTTTACAGTGAAAATCATTCACTGGAATGACTTCCCCAGAAATGAGGCAGAGTCCTCCTCACTGGAGGTTTTAGAGATGCAATTGAACAAGGTGCTAAATAATCTTATCTAGGTTTCCTTTCCCATGTAGGCTTGGACCAAATGATCTCTTGAGGTTCCTTCTAACCTGGGCTGTTAAATGATTCTGAGATTGGTTCTATTCAATTGCTCTGGGACCTTGCATTCCAATGAAAATTAATCTCTCTTCCCCTCTTCTCTGTCCTGCATCTTTCTAGGTAGGGACTGACTCAACACAGATCAGCATTATTGCAGTTCCTACCCATTAAGCTGGTGTGCAACTCATGGCCAACCTCCTCTACAAGGACTGTAGTCAGTCTATTGCTTTTTCTTGGTCAAAGTGGTCCTCCCTGCAAACTCTTGAATCAGTACTGTAGCCTGACTGGTACTGAAAGAGGGTCTGAGCCATTCCCCAGTCATTTCACTTTGTTTCTTAGACATAACTTTCTTTGAAATGATAAGATTTTCATAAATGAAGCTGTAAAGAACAAAGTGAAGAAAAGCAGAAATAAAGTTCAGAACAAAAACAGGGAACACAATTCAGACTCCAATGTTTACAAATTGATTTGGTTTCTTTCCCACGAGATCTGGAGATCAGTTTCAACTCTTCATTTTACTTACCAGTTTTTGTACATCTGTTTAGAATACTGACACTATGTTGTGAACTAATGGCAATGCTAGAAAACTTTTAAAAAAGTTAAAAAGGCTTCTCATTCTACCAGAAGCTGTGTGGTCTGGCTCTGCTCCAATACTTGTCCTGAGACACACAGTTAGAAACACAGGTTTGTCTTCATCACTTGAAATATAATTCACTAATTAGTTGACGTCAGTTTTGGTTCGGCAATTTGGCAGTGAGAAATGGCTTTTCAAAGCATGAGAGGAAGCTTAGTTGTTCCCTTCAGGTACCAAACCAGAATTATCTAGGCTTTGCTGATTAAAGGAAACCCTCCATATGCTGAATCTTTTTATATGCAGTTAATTACAGCCATATGGAAAGAAATCTTACATCATCCCTCATAGATACACTATCCAGTACTGCAGGCTGAGCAGACCCAGGAATGTATTTTAATAGTTAATTGAAGGTTTAGTACCTCTTACAAGCTGGAAATGCCAGGAAATAATTGGTATCTCAGCTCATGGGAGTGTTTATCTTGTAGATGGCCCTCACACAAACCCTAAGCAGTCTTAACACTAATGCAGGAAAGACCAATTTGCATCAGTACTTAATGTTAGTCTATACTTAGCTCTTCCTTGTGTTTCCCATGAGTGCAATTCACAGTGAGAGCGGCACAAATGAGGACTGCTGATGGCAAGACACTGGAAGTATTACTTTTAAATTTGAAATCAGAATACACTATTATTTGTAGAAAAATCCTAAATGATGGAAACATCTGGAGCACTTTAGCTCTACCTGGAGTCTTTGCTTGAATATGTATTGTGAGCTGCATGTTGTAGGTTTGCAGCAGCCTTCAGGTTTGGGCTGCGGCGCAAAGGCTGCAATCGCCTCTGTAAGCAGGTGAGTTCCTCCTGGTGCAGAGGTCCACGTGGCAACTGACACCAAGGAGGAATGTCTGAACTTGCCTTCCAGTAGAGGGAATGAGAGCTGGGAAGCAGGGCTTAGAGGGCATAAGGACATAAGGACAAAGAACCATGGGAGCGTTCTGGAAGAACTTCCTTGGTAATTCATTGCAAGTTGCCCCAGGGTACAACCATAGAGAGAATGACACATTGCAGAGTTGGAAAGTAAGTCGAGGTTGTTGTCCACACTTGATTATGAATAACAGTTTTTTCACTACTAGGATTGTTTTCAATTTCAAACATGCTATTACAGCAAGATTTGTCACCTATTTTCCACCATTAAAGGGGACCTCTGGAGGTTTTGGATGGGAGAAGGGCTGGGGTGAGATGATTTGTGTGTTTCTTGCCTTTTTGAAGAAGAATGTGATTAAAAGCTAGTATCTTTGGGTTCTCCACTCTGCAACTTGTCTAGGCTTACAGAAATCAAGCTTTTTCTTTTTTTTATGAACAGTGGCTCTACATATAAAAAGCCAAATAACTAGCTTTCTTACCAAATCAGTTGCTGTAAAATTATTTTTAGAAGTATGGATTGCTTGCTCACATTGTCCTTTAATGAATGAGTCAGTAGCGTCATCTCACAGTTTTGTGCATAGCATGGTTACAGTGGTTGAACACCAGTGTCTTCAAGAGTATCTGTAAAACCAGGTGCTACTGAGATCACCCTTTGTTGAATCTGTCAGCTCTCAGTACTGTCTTGCTGCTTCTTGATCCTAAGCCTAAGACTCTGATTCTGTTAACTGAAAATTTAGTTTGGTGACCACTGTCTTCAGTTTTACCTCTCTTACAACTTTCAGTATATCAGTGTATCTTGCAGTGTTGCTTCAATCCTCTTTAAGTTTTCCTCACATTCCTGAAGTCATGACCCTTGTGGTATAGCTGCTGTGAGTCAGTCGCATAGCTAGGAAAGAAAACAAAAATGCTGTGGCATGTGCATGACTACAGGGGTCATGCCTTCAGGAATGGGAAGCCAATATGCTCCAGAGTTTGTTTACTTCAGATTTGATGATGCACAAATATTTAGGAAACAAGGCTTTTTATAGTATGCAAATAGCAGTTGCTACATTCCTCTTTCCTGCAAGTAGCAGTGATGGCTGAGCTCCTCTCAGTCAGGTCCTGGGTCCCAAGAAGCCCTGTGTGGAGCTGGGGACAGCTAGCACACTTGTGAGGTCTGATTAGCAGTCTATAGCCTTACACTGCTACTATCAAGGAACTGGTTCAGCTTCATTGCTGCCATCTACTGAAACTTGAGTTTTCCACCTCACTGAGCAGACTAGTGGGAAGCATAGATTTGCAGATGAGGTCTGAAATGCCACAGTATCACTAAAAATAATGAAAAATGCCCCTCCTCTACCTCTCCCCTCCCTCTTCCCCCCAGTGAAGTGTGGACTTCCAAAATGTATGTATGTTTATTTTGTTACTTAAAGTTCAGCTTCTTTTGCAGGTTTAGTGGTCCTAACTAACACTCCTTCTGTAGCTATTAATTCTTTCCCTGCTGATATATTTAAAATGTCTCTGATACAGCTCTTTCTCTTTTCTGAGCAGTAATGCATGAATGTGTTTAGCTTTTTTGTGTTGTCTTTAGTACAAAAGCAGATGTTCTTTCTTTGTGATAATGAAAACTTCTGTATGTATTTAAGAAAAGCCTTATGATTTAAAATTTGGGAGGGGGGAGAAGAGGTCTTATTTAATGAATTTAATTTGAAAAGTGTTTAATACCAAAAAAAAGCCTTCTTTTCTAGTCCTGGTTAAATGCTTTAGAAATTGCAGGGTTTATTACATACTTGGGCAGAAGGCAAATCATTTTTATTTTTATAATTAATACTGCAAAAATTCACAGAGTAAAATAACCCCACAGTCTACTTTGATACATTATGTATAGGACTGAGTGGGTACCAATGAAATATGAGAATTTGTACAATGGTCTTAATGGCCAACTCTTTATTCTTCTAAGGCTTGTATGCTTTTACACTTGTTTTAAAAAATGTCTTTTCCCCTTCCCCTCTTAAAGGTAGAGACCTGTGGGTTCTTGTTCTGGGAAGGTTTCCAACCCATCATAAGATTGGCATTCCAGAGTTCAAGTATGTTGCTAATATGCATGGGGATGAGGTACGTTTCAATTTTTGCAATGTCATTTATGCCAAATACACTTACCAGTGGTTAAGAGTGAGCTTCTCTCAGGCATGTGCTTCTTATTACTGAGGTATGTCATAACCCAAGCAAGACAAAATATGTGTGTATTTATTGAGGAATTTTCAGAATAAAGTTCCCTTGTTTTGGTGGAAGGACCTTAGGAGACCTTACATCATGGTGAAGAGTCCTATAATCCTACACTCAAGACCTCTCTTAAGTAGAGAGCTTTATCTTCTTCAAGTGAGTAAAGCCAGAGGCTTTAACTTCCCTGGCAATGAGTCAGATGCAGTAGTTTGCTTGTACATTGTTACTGCCTAGGCATGAAATATGACTGATAGAACTCTTCAAAATACATCCTAAGATTAAATAATAATTGCTGTGAAGCATCACATTATTTATTGTAGGAAGAAAATTTATTTTGGGAACCTTAAACTAGGAACAGCTAGATTCACCTAAGATAACACAGAAGAAAACAGAGTACAGAAGAAAAAGCAATGCCAGAACAATAAACTTGCTCTGGAAAGAATGCCCACTTATTAATGATCAAGGAGAAATTATGATTATGAGCCTACCTGGTGTAGTACTTGAATCTGAATCAGAAAGAATCAAAGCTTTACTATCCTCTATAGTACTTTTTTGCTTTACATTTCCTTTATTCTTTACCTTTACCTGATTATAATAGTCATCTTCAGGATAAGTTTAAACTACGCAATATGTTTTTATGCAGTCTTTCATGTGAAAGTTAAATAATTTAACAGGAGTAGCAAGATATATATGTATATATATGTGCTAGACTATGAATTCCCAAAATTAAGGAAGATAGACACAGTAGAAAGTGTACCCTGTGCAAAGGGTAACGTGTCAGGAGTCACTGCTGTTAACAATACTGTGTGTGAGCGCTTGCAGGCCTACAGGCACTTGCGACATTATGTGTCAAGAATTTTCCCCAAGTTAGACTAGCTTCACCTTGTTCAACACTGGCCTTGCTCAAAGTGTTTCTGGGAGTTTGACTGCTTGGGAATTTGACTCTGTGTGGGAGGGAGCTGATTCATGGTGTCAAATGGGTGCATTTGTTACTGGGTGCCCAAGATAGGGTTTGCAGCTCCTGGAACCCAGCGTGTGTCACCACAGCATCTAGGAACTGAGGCTCCATACTGCAGTCCCTGCAGCCTGCTGAAGGGGATTGCAAACCTGTGACTGTAAATCACCCAGCTTTGATGAAGGGAGGAGGTGGAGGGCAGGATATGATCTCATCTGGAATGGGCTGGCTTGCAAATCCAATATTTCTGGACTGCAAAGGACCACACATACTGGAGTCTCCACTAGGAAGCACCCCTGTCATTATCACTGCCCAGCTGGATACACATGAGGAGCTTTGACTATAGAAACACACTGTTTGCACATCCACAGGGCTGGAAGTTGCTGGGGATTGGCAACTCAGATCACTGCCTAGGATCTAAGTTTTTTATTGACTTCATGAGGAAATGGGCAAGATTTTGTTTTGAAGTCAGACACAGTGCCAGACGGTCTGAGCAGGGTTGATCCTAGAGCTGTCTAGCTAAGGCATCCTACATTTCAGTTGTTGTCAGACCAAACTCACTCCTAGAGAACATTCCAGAAATAGAGCTATTCCTCCTTTTCAGGCTCTCATGAAGATTTTTGTCATATGGGTTTTTTTGTTACATACGGGTAACACACAGTTGGTATATGGGTTTTTTTAATCTGATCATAAATGTATTTCAGATGGCAAGAAATTAGAATAAACAAATTCCTCATATAGAGAAGCATTGGAGAATTTGAATTTTTTTCCCTATAATCTAAGGTTCTGCTGGACTATTCACTGGGGATAGATTCAACTACCCCTACAGTATATTAAGCAGATGAGTTTTGCACTGATCATAAAACAGGCTTCAACTTGTGTGCCAGAGTTTTTCATAAATTGAACTTGTGGGACTGTAGTTTCATTGATCCAGTCAGGTCTTTTGTGCTTCAGTGGTGTTTTCCACTAAAGTTACAAAAGGAGCTGTTCTCAAGAGTTGTTTGGTGCTGCTGCCCTTCTAACCTGTTATGATCACGCATATGACACTTAACTTTGACTCAGCTGGCCCACTGCTCCAAAAACATAAAAGTTGTGGTGGAACCTGAATTACATGTGTGTGGGCTGTTCACACATGCTGCTGGAAGAAAATCTAGGTTATCTGGAAACCTGCCCAATAAGGAAGTTCTAATAAAGTAATGCGAGTACACAATACCAGGAAAGTAGTATTTTTTTTTCAGATCTGAAAAGATTTATTTTTTTAAGTCAGTTCATTTTTCTTGATACTCTAAGACATAACCAGCCAAGATTTATAAGATTTTCATTTGTGTCCACTGTTGCCAGAGTGAACTTTTGCCCCAGATCAACTGAGAGGCAGCAAAAGACTTCTCCCATTCTTTGTGTTGCCTGTATGAAGCAGGACACCATTTTTAACAGTATTTTTTGTTTAAACTGAGCCAAATTAAAACTGATTTAAGCTAACTTTAATCAAGATGGCAGTAATTGACTGCACAAAAAGCATAAGCCTGTGAAATGTTAATAAAGTCTGCAGGGGGAAGGTGAGGGAGAGGTTGCCTGATCTTCTGGGGCAGCTCCCATTCTGAATTAGACAGCAGCCTCTCTTGTCTCAGCCTCGTATTCTTACTTGAAAGATCTTCTCTTTCTAAGTCACACATTCCTCTCTGGGGAAGAACTGCTCCTGCTTAACATCAACCACAACCCAACCCCTAAATGCTCCTAAGTCATAAATGGAGCAGAGCTATCACCTTTGGACCCTCTGTGCCAGTGACTAAAGTTCATTCTATACACTAAACAAATAGGATCTAATTGGAAGGCTGTTCCTAAACCATGTATATCACTTAAGGAAAAGCACATCTGAACAAACTGTAAACTTCCTGTGTGTTTCTGCTTTCCCCTTTAAAGTGTTGAGTATATGGCTTTAACTTTCTGCAGCTGTAGTATAACTGGACCATCACAAGATAAACTCTTTCTCAGTGCTGATTCTCTCCTTTTCTCCTGAAGTATCCACTTTGGATTGCTTTATTTTATCAGTATGTAAAATAACAACAATGCAAAAATATTAAATAATACAATCGCTTATTCATAATAAACAATAATTTATTTATAATAATATAAATAAAACATGAATATGCATAATATAATAATACAGTAGTATAAAATATTATTAAAAATAGTATTTTTCCTCTTGCATTATGTGGAACTGAGCCTGTACTGATAGGTCTGGACTAGCCTACTTGAAAGGATGTGTTTATCTGCTGCCTTATCTTGTGAAATAAGTTAAAGCAACTCTGTCCTATTTTCCATGTCGTCATAGACATAGTCATATCCACAGTAGGATTTCCTGAAATATTAGGGCTTAGGTGAATAAGGACTGGAGTAGATTTATTTGTGATCAATATAGTGGCGTCTTAAAAAAAACCCAAACAATTAACTAATGAGCTTTGTGTCAAATTTCTTACTCTTATTTCTAAGAAAATTAATGGAAGCTGCATTTACACTATCAGAATACCACTGTGGAAAAAAGGCTGGTTTTTTAATCCTCCAGTTGCACAAAAAGAATACTGCATATACAGCACAACTTGCTATAAGGAATTTTAAGCCCATATTCCTATGTTCTCAGTCCTGTGTGATATATTATTGAAGTGATATGCAGGGAAAGAGTATTTGCTCTAGGAAAAAAAAACTATTTATAACATATATTTATTGCATAGTAAACTGTTTTCCATCTAGCTTCAGTAATAGATGATGTAATGCGAAAAAGGTCAGAAGCACCAGAGACTTCAAAATTCAAAACAATCAAATCTCAATGCTAACAATGGACTTCAAAATAAGCAAGATGTTGCTGAGGTCTGTTTCAGCACATTTTAACACTGCCTTGCTGCAGTTACTTTTTCCTTATCTTTCTTCACACTTTTCTGAGTGGGAAAAGAACAAGCATCTGTGTCTCGGCCAGGTAAATCCTGAAGCCGGTGGAGTTTGTCCAGGTGGTACCAACTTACACCAGTCACCAGTTCCAAAGCAGGTTTTGTGTTGCCGTTTCCTTCAGTGATAAACCAGAGCATGGCACTTCCCTGTCATACCTGTGGTATTTCTCAGGTGGCGATTGCTGCTGTAGAAATAAAGGGATGTGTGCCCAACTCCTTGCATAAGCAGTCACTTCAACACTGGTGTGTTTGAGGGAAGGACAGCCCCAGTGGGTGCCTCCTAGCAGTGCATTCTGTACCGGGGTTAAAAATAACATCTTGCAAGTGTGGCATTTCAGAGGGAAACCAGGATGGCCTGCTGGTTTCTCTGCTCATACTCCGCTTCCTTAGGTGGGGTTGTGCCTGGAATGCTGAACCTGGCCTGTGGATCAGCCAGGGCTGGAGCAAGGAGAAGGGCAAGACTGTGGTGCCCTGAAACAGGTCCTACCTGACGGTTTGGATCTTTCTTTCAACATCGTTCAACTTTAAAACCAGGCCATGTTTAAAGAAAGAATTTTAATAATAAAAATGGGCAGAGTCCATCCACCCATAGTCCCCTGGTATTAGGTCTCTATCATGTGGTAACAACACTGTTCTAAACTCAGGGCTGATGCAGTAAAGTGTTACAGTGCAGGTGCAATTGGAGCTAACCTTAATCTCCTAACTGGCTGCCACTCGGCTTTCTTGAGTAATCCCTGTGGTAGCTGAGCAGGGTGCTGACACAGCCCTGCCAGCAGGCAGAGTCAGGAAGTTTAAAGGATTTGTGTACAGCAGCAGCAGTCGCACCCTTTTCTACAGCGTTGATCCATGTCCTGACACATGCACGCTTCTTCACTCAAGGCTTCCCCCGAGGATCACTGAAAGCCCTTCCTGCTGACTTTCTCCCTTTGGGGCACAGGAGGAAGCTGACATCTGAAAGTGCACAAAGAAACTTAATGTCTAATTGTATCCCTAGAGGTGGGAGAAAGGGACTTTGCTCCTTTGCTTTTCTGTCACCCTCTGTGTGAAATACAGTAGCACAATCTACTTTGGCATCTCCCTTGGGACACTGCAATCAAAACTAAATGTTCGTGTCTTCTCAAAGTCCCAGAACACATACAGGCTCTTCTATTTTCATATTAAACCTGAGGCAGGTAAAGGTGTCTGTCCTCAACTTTACTATCAGCAAACTACCTTCGGTGTGTCTAGATCCTTTATTTGAGGCCCTAAAATAAAACTGACTCATAACTTATCCACAGACACACCTGACCTCTGTAGTAACAGGGTAAAACTGGACTGAACAGCAGATGATTTCCAAATTTATCAAAACTTTATCAAAACTTGACCTTGAACTTTCCCAGAAACAAAAAACATTCCCTCAGATACTTCCAGATGTGCTTTCCCAGGCAATGCAGGGTGGTCTGGACCACAACACAACCACCCCTCTGTAACCACACCAAAACAGTGTTAGTAAGTATATTCTTCCCTCACTGTGCAATCACCCAAGTGCCAGAACTCTTATGATAATCTGAATCCCTTAATGTCCTGAGTACAACAACAGCTATACCAGGAATCCTATAAAATAGTTTGTAAAATACTGTACATGTAGGTAAGCCTGGGATTAACTTTTAAGTGTAAAGTATGTAATCTGTGAAAATCTGGTCAATTTTCATTCTTTATAAATGTTGTTCTTTTCTACCACATTCTTTTGTTACTTTTCTTTTTCACCCTTTCTGCTCCTGCTTGTCTACCCTTTCTTTTTGGGATTTCTTTTGGTCAGGTACTGAAGATAAATACAGTAGGAGGAGAAGAGCACTTTCCCAGTTTTTCCAGAGAGCAGTCCAGCCTTGTCTGTAGTTTAGCTGTCTCTGTGGTAGGGCTACTGTTGCTGATTCTGAGTCTGGTAGCTTCATCTCTCCTGCCCAGGCCCATGATTTGGCTGACTCCCTCTCCCTCTCCCCCTCTCCTCCCCCACCCTTATATGCTTCCTGAGATACCTATCACCCTTTTTGAGAGCTGCCTGTACAAGACAGGTTCTGTTGCATCCCTTCTTAGATTTCAGAGAGTATATTTATCAAACCTGCAGAGCAGTCTGTTTTCACATAGTTAGGTGCTGTTTTAGATCCTGTTGTGATATACCAGGCTTTGTTCTTGGAGATAAAGTAGAGATAAGTTATCTCTAGAACTCATCTACTTGCAAGTCTTGGTTTGTTCCCTTTCCAGACAGTGTTTAGGAACCTTAAAGCACCCTTGAGGCATGGGTGCAAGAGCTGTGGAAAGAGCCCCTGGAAAGTATAGGCCAGTGAACACTAGCAGTGGTTTCTGGGATAGAATAGGATTGTCCCTAACTCTGGATCTGGAACTTGACACTATTTTGCCTAAAATCTGATACACTAAAGGGAGATGTAAGCTTTCATGACTTACACAAATTTATATGAACAAAAATATATTTAGCTTTTTCTCTGCCATTGCCTCTCCTTGATCTGAAGTCTGTATCCAAATGTCTATCCATGTCTTCTTCTAAGGATTTATCTGGTTTCCCCAATGCACATGTTCATGACATTAAAATAAAGCAATGTAACAGAAATATCTATGTAGCCTCTTTGATCTTGTATTAATACTGACTTCCCACAAAAAAGGATCAACAAGAAAAAAATCCTGCTCTGTGCCATCCTGGAAAACGTGGCAGACTTATCCTCCCTTCCTCCTGAAGCTCCACTGCCAAGTGGTGCTGCACTTGTGTGCCGGGTCACTGGGACACCAGCACAGAGCTGGGACCCTGCTGTGGGACTGAGAAAATGCACTGGGATGTTCCCAAGCCCACACAATGTTTATCAGGCAGGTTTTGTTGTAGCTGTTCCTTACCCATGCAAGATTTAAGCAGTGCATCTGACACAGTTTCCTGTTATACAAAAAAGTCTGGTTGATCTGGGTATAAAAGCCTTGTGAAAACCCTCTAGTGATTCTAAAGGGTTTAATCTATTCAATTGCTTTAAATGTATTTAGGGGAGAGCATAAAACAAAGTAGTGTTGATCACTGTGCTCTCATATGCCTTGTATGTCTGTGTAGTCCATAAGAAAAACTTGGAAGTTCAAGGTGGTGGATCTTTATTTTTTCTTCTTCTTCTTCTTCCATATCAGACTTAAAGTAAAATCTGTTTCTTTACACAGACTGTTGGGAGAGAAATCCTGCTCCATCTGATAGATTTCCTGGTGACCAGCTATGGACGTGACCCAGTTATTACCCGGTTACTGAATAATACCCGGATTCATATTATGCCAACGATGAATCCTGATGGATTTGAAGCTACAAAAGTGCCTGATTGTTCTTACACACAAGGAAGGTAAGGGTGGGAGAGGTAAAAGAAATGGGTGGGGAGTAATAATCACAGATAGCCAGAAGACTGAATCATACTTGGTGGAGAGCAGAGCCTACTGGATGTGCTAGGGCTAATTTTTGCCTGTGCTCTTCTGAAGACACATTGTAATGGCATGGAGTTCCTGAAAGACTGAGTCAGACTGCTGTTTATATGTGGCGTGGTCAGAAAAAATTGGTCAGAATGGTGTAATGACCTCATCTTTTAGGCAGAGGACCCAGATTGTGAATACAAGCACAATTCCCTATTCTGTAGCACCTTTTGAGTGCTACAAGAAAAGAATGAAAATTCCACCCACAGGGATCTATTTCAATTGGAGAATTCTGTAACCCCTCTTAATGAGAAAAGGTGTGTCTAAGCTCATTGAATGGACTTTAGCAATGTGTTTAAAAATCACGTTGAATGTGGATTTAGTAGGAAGGAGCAGTTACACAAGTAGAACTGACTATAACAGATTCTGTGTTAATAGTGATGATAGGAAAAAGAATTACACAGAAGAAAATATAACTTGGCATTGCATCTTGTGCTACTTTTGCATTCTTTAATGTGACTGTTGCAGAGACCAAAAAGGGGATGAAAAGCTTAACAAGCTAGAAGATTGAAAGAGACAGTGAGAGAATGGGAAGGAACACCCAAAGGACAAATTTGGAATGTACAGAAAAAGCAAACCCACGAGCTAGAAGTACTCTTGGATCACTGGCCTTGGCAACATCAGAAACAAGTGAAAAGAAAGTTTAGGTAGTTTAGTTCTTTAGATGTCCACTGTAGGCAATTCTTTTTATTAGGAAAAATATATTCCTCAGCAAATACATGGGACTTGTATGGAGGGGAGTATTTTTTATCCCCTCACTGTCAAATAGACAGAGTTTAACAGATTGAGTTCGAAAACTAACACAGTCAACAGTGAATACCCTCTTTATTCCTGTACTGACCTGAGTGAAAAAGCAAGAGAACGTTTGAACAGGCTGGGCATTAAGGTTCAGATAAAAAAATGCATCCTGTGTTTGACTCAAATTTTTTCTGTCTGTTGAGAATGACAACAACCCAAGGGATACAACCATTCAGTAGTTACCTTGGTCTTCTATACAAGCAGGAAAAACACATACAGGAAAAGGACAAAGTCCTTCTGATCTGGCTCTGGTTTTTCCAATTCACTTATGAGGAGGAGTGCATTCTATGTGCATGTTAAATATTTTCTGTTTCCACTTAGAATTGTTTTATTGTGGTCTAGGAAAATTCCACTGCTGCCAGAAAGCAAACTGAAGTTCATCACCACAATACCTGAGAAATAAAACATGGTCATCTTGCCTGTTCCCTGAAGATACTAGGACACCACAGATCTGAAATACTGGGAGGCTGGTGATGTGGAAGTATCCACAGGCAAAACAATAATGGGAATATCTTCTCTCTTCCTAAGGTACAACAGGAATGGACAAGATCTGAACAGAAATTTTCCTGATGCCTTTGAAAATAACAGTGCCAGCATTCAGCCAGAGACTCAAGCAGTAATGGACTGGATAAAAAATGAAACGTTTGTTCTTTCAGCAAACTTGCACGGGGGTGCCCTGGTTGCCAGTTACACCTTTGATAATGGTAACCCAGGTAAGCTGGTGACAAACTCTGTTCTCCACAACTGACTGGGTTCAGGAACATTGGCTATACCAAAGCAAAATTTGTAAGGATTTCTGCAAAGTTCTTGTAGCTTTTGAGCTGGGATGAGCAGAATTTGATAAACCCCATCAAAATTCACTGCCTAATATGACCATTTGGGAGATATTTATCCTGCACGTAAGCCAACACTGTGTTTTACCAGTAAGGAGAGTTGTACAATGGCTGTCTTCACTCTGCAGTTACTGGCTCTTTGAAAGGCTACAGCAAATCTCCAGATGATGATGTCTTTATTCACCTGGCAAAAACCTATGCTTCCAACCATGCCAGCATGTACAAAGGGACAAGGTGTGACAACAGGGAGCCCTTCCCAGGAGGCATTACCAATGGGTACTCCTGGTACCAGCTGGAAGGTAAGAATGTCACTGATGTAATTCAGCTGCTTCTGGTAAGAGGTTCTCACTTTCTTCTGCCATCTCTGATGGTGAAAGGGCAGTGATTTTAGTCAGAGTAGAGGGCTGATGAGGGGAGCAAATCAACTCATTGATGCATATTCTCTGAGCAGGACCTGGGTGTTTTCAGACTCTTCCAGCCAGCAATTACACAAGTGAATGAGGCAGTCACTGCTATTTGCCTGCTTCTGTGCCCTTGCTTAAGGTCTGCAGTAGCTGTATACATTACACACATGTGCACACACAACTTGGCATCAAGACCTTTCAGGAAGAAAACCAATCTTCAATTCATATGTCATTCTTTTTTTAATGCTTAATTAATGAAACAAATGTTTTCATTATTGTTTATGTGTAGCCAAATAGAAAATGGGGCTTGTTCACTGTGTATGTTGTTTTCATTGTCTGAATTCCAAAACTTAAAAAGCTCTTGGAATGGCTTTGGCAGTGGCAAATCCTATGCCAGCCTATTTGTCCCTTTTCAGCTGGGAAAGCTTGAATGAATTTAAGTCAAAGACTCACCCTTCCTCAGCCACAATCATCATCATTTCCAAAATGAAATATGCTTTAGAAAATAGCACTCTATGAGTAACTGGAGTAAGTAATTAAGTTGGTTTTTCACAGGAGGTAGTAAATACAAGTCTGGCATTGAGGAATAATTTATCTGATTTACTTTTCTTACAGGTATGATGCAAGTATCAACATTTTAACTCTCCTGTTTGTCTTTTAGTTTGATCTTGGTGTTTCTTTGCAGATGAAAACCCTTTTTTTTCCCCACTTTTAAGGTGGAATGCAAGATTACAACTATGTCTGGGGACAGTGTTTTGAAATTACATTAGAGCTGTCATGCTGTAAATATCCTCCAGCAGACCAGCTGGAAAAGTTCTGGAGAGACAATAAAGTTGCTCTGATTGAATACATCAAACAAGTACATCTAGGTGAGTATGCAAATTGGGCCAGAGTGAAAACTGAGGCCAGCTTAGAGGGAGGGAACTCCTCAGCAGCCTGGGTCAGTGTCACAGCTCACAGGGGAGAGATCTGGTGTAACTTGGGAGCTTCTGAAAAGGAAGTGCTACAAAGCCAGGGATGGTAAGGGTAAGGCAGGAGAACTTACAAGTGTGTCAGGTGAGGGGTGATGGGTGCTACTACAGGTGTGCAAGGGGCTTAAAATATGCATGGGCAGGAGCAAGGGACAGGCCCTGGGGGCTGTCTGACCATGCACTCCCCCCTCCCCTCATTTTCCTGAGCAGCTTTGGGACAATCATTTATTTCAGAGGTCTCTAAGTATATGTGTGCCTCAGCACAAGTGTCATGGGTCTTTGCTGCTTGGATTTTGTAAATTTGAAAGGCTTCTCTAGGTGTGATCTGACTTCACATTTGGAAGAGAACTGTTGCTTAGTTAAGCTGTGGTGCTTTACAATCAGTTGAAGGGTTTGCACAAACCTGTTGCTTATCTTGTATTTTGTTGCCCTAAATATCTGATTGCTGTTTTATCTGTGCTTAATGCCTGTGCTGTCTTGAAGATGGTGTGTGGGAATTAAGGGAAACTACTTCATAAGCAGACATTGTTGGTATTCTGCCTTTGGAAAGTACTAGACAAGAGGCTGACTTATTTTAAATCACAAAAAAGAAGGGGGGTGTGTGTGTGTAAGTAAAGGATAGACAGTAAGTGCATATTATGCCTTCAGCAAATGAGATTTAGAAGAGATTACAATACTGCTTTCTAACTCAACATGAGAGTAAACTATTAACTACAACAGCCAAGGATTTTCTGGTTTAATTCCCTTGAGCAAGGCCGAAGTGACTAGTGATAATATTAGATGTGCTGAAACATGGTGAAATAGCCTTTGAGTGCATCCAGCAACAGAACAGTCTGCCTTTATCAGAGAAGGAGGCTCAACAGTTACAGTTCATGATCTTTCCCTCCTCTCCCTTTTGCATAGGTGTCAAAGGCCAAGTTACTGACAAGAATGGGAATCCTATTCCCAACGCCATCGTGGAAGTCCAAGGAAGGCCACATGTCTGCCCCTACAGAACAAATGAACAAGGGGAGTACTTTCTTCTCCTTTTGCCTGGGACCTATGTGATCAATGTGAGTATGCAGCCTTACTGAAATACTTTTTAAATTGCATTGAGTTCCAGAGCACAGTGAGACTTGTGCCTTAGAGGTGGGTGAGCTGAACTGCTCAAGTCATAGATAGGTGTAAAGGCTCTTTAGCAGACTTTAAAAAATATATGTGTTTAATATTAGTCAGCAGAAAGGAAACTTTTGATACAGTTCTCCACGTCCAGAGATGTGCATTCCTTGGACCTTGCTGGTGGAGCCAGCTGGGATGAGTGTCTGGAGCATGGCAACAGACAGGAGCTTGAGGAGTTTGAAACAAACCACAGAGCTCTTGCCGGGTGGGGGCTGGAGCCTGGGGTCCAGGCAGAGCCGGGCTGACACCACCATCGGTGATTGTCGTTTCCTTGTCAAAATGGTTTCTCTGTGGAAGTCCAAAGAACATCCATGCCCTGTAGGTTCTGCCTGCTGCCAAAGGCTTATGCATCACTGCAGGATTCAACTCTTGTACAGCAAGTTTTATTGCTATAACATAAAAACTTGACTGTTTTCCCATTCCATGTTCTCAAATGTATCTTTAGAATATTTTCCCCCTTACTTTAAAGTGTAAACAATGATTGTTTCACAGTTGAACTCAATGTTTCAACCAAGGAAGAAAACACTTCTGTGTTTGCTCCTAGGCTACTGTACCAGGATTTAAATCAATGCTGAAGACGGTGGAAATACCTGACAACACTGGAAATTTCAGTGCTTTGAAACAGGACTTCTCTTTCCCAGAGGTCTCAGATAAGATCAGATCAAGAGTTGCTTCATGTCCCAAAACTCCCCTCTACCAAGAGCTCACACGGGCTTCAGCTGCAGTAAAACCAACTGTACACATCTTGGTTTTAATGACCATTATGCTTGTAATTTTCAAATAAAGTCAGGAATGACAAAGGCAAAGGCAAAATCTTCCTGCACAGATGTGGCTTTTCAGAGAAGGAATTGTATATGCAAAAAAAAAACGTTTCTATAAACCAAATTCTCAGATTCACAACCATGTTTACTGTATTTTGTAAAATACTGGCTTGACAATTGAATGTTTTACTTTAGTTATAGTAGACATATTTTTAATTGTAACAGACTATCATATTTTTCTATGCACGTATTTTACTCTGAAGAAATTTTGTACAGCCTATTCTATTGAGATAACCATAGAATTTTGATGCAGAAAGTACAAATACATTTTGAAGACTTTCCCAAATTCAGAAACATTGAGGATTGTACTGCAATGTTTCATGCAAGCTCAGGTGCCCACACAACTGTAAGTCATCAGCTCAATACTAATTTCTCATAATAAAGCCACTGCTGTAAATGAAGAATGACATTTTTGTATATGCTCTTTCTTTACCTGGACAGATGAGACTGCTCAGGGCTCAAATGAGGTAAAGACCAGTAACACAGACATGTAAGACAAGATGAAAATGAAATGTGAGTATCTGCCAAAGGGCCATGCTGTGGAAGTTGATAATCTGCACCAACAGGGAAAAGGGAGGAATTTGTGTCTCTGAAAACACTCTTCTCCTACAGCAGAGCTGCTAAAAACAATGTGGAAAGAGTCACTGACAGCTTTATACCTTGTCCATTATAAACTGAATTTGTTGTGGCACAGAACCACATACAATTCAGAATTCTTTGAATAGTTTTAGCTATGGCTTTATACTGTTTCAACAGCTTCACAGCCCTGCTACTCCACTGTTGGGGCTGTTTAACACCCATGCCAGGAGCTGGCAGGCACACTCAGCAAGGCACAAGCCAGCTCTGTTAGAGAGGGTGGTTTCAGTGTTCCCCTGGCTGGGTTGTACTGCAGGCAGGATTAACAGATTCCTTTTGCATGGCCAGTTGTGAGTCATTCTCAGGGCCCTTTGAAGCTGCCCAATAAACAGAAAATTTATCAAGAAAAGCAGTCAGTACCATCTCCTGTGTTTATTTTAAAGCTTTATCTGCCAGTTATTTTCTTAAGCCATTTCAAAAGTAAACCAGCACAGATTATCTTTGGAAACATCAATCTTTTCCTGTATACAGTAAATAAAAAATGCAGGAATGCAGTTAATCCTTTAATGCCTTTTAAAATCTTTCCTGAGGCACTGCTCTGTCACACCAAGCCCTACCAGTTGGACTGTGGAGATTGGGCATCAGCCACTTATCTGCCAGAGGCCACATTCAGTTCTGAATCTGCTTCAGAACTTGAAACAGCAATGTCCATAGCAATGACAGCTGTGTGTGCAAGAGACTGGTTTTTGAACATTTACCTCCTATCCATTTGCATTTTCTACCTTTTCTCAACCATCATCTGCTGTGGGTTGTTTACCACACAGAGAAGTAATTATCCATTAAATCCCACCACCGATCGTGCCACTTGTAGCAGGAAGAATGAGAGATTCCTCATGTTTCAGTCTTCCAAACTGAAGAAATCTGACAGAAGTCAGCAGTCCAGCAGCAGGGGGAGAGAAAGAGCCTAGGTCCTGGCTCACAAAAGTAAGAATCTGTGTGAGAACAAAGTACCAGAACTTCTAAAAATCAAGTAATTGATGTGAAAAAAAGAACACCATGGAGTATATAAACAAATCTTTATTTAAAGCTTTTAAATGGAACACAGTACTCAATTTTCGTGAGAAAAGGAAAAACTGAATGATAAATGCAACACATGTGAAGGTTCTTACAAATGGGTCTATACTGTGTGCAACTGGAGTGGATTCTTGCATTTTAATGGTTAGTGACTGTGGTCATACATGCACTGGGTACCTGGAGAGTAATGCACCAGGTCAAGCTGTCGGAAGTGTGTTGCATAGTTATTTAAATTCACTATGAAATGCTCTATTCAACAGTCATTCCAACTATGTGTAGTCAGACAACAAAGATTCTGCTTCTAGAAAAGCTATTGGTATTTTAGGTGTTAAGTAATCATCATCCTGTGGCTCAAGACCAAGAACTGTCTTTTAAAAGCAGGCTGTTAGGCTAAAACATCTACTCAAAAGGGGAGCCACCACCTTTTTAAGTATCACTGACAAATTTCACATGTACAATATAGCTATAGATACACTAAAGAAGCATTCACTTGAAGCTTTCAGTGCATCTGTCCTAAAAGAAACCCTAACAACCTCCCCACACTTTAGCAACAATTTTTCATGTTCAGTAAGTGCAATTGTTGAAACCTTAATCCGGGTTTTGTGCTTTGCATGTGCAACCTTTAAAGAACAAGCTATGCCTTGGACTCTGTTATGGAGGAGCTGGAAAGCAGGGCAGGCAGGGCAGGTAATCCCCTGGAGAGGAGAGGGCTGCTGCTCCAGCAAGGCTCTACTGTGCTGCAGGACCAAGGCTGCCCTCCAGCCCCTCCATGACAGTGCTGCCTGTCCACACGTCCCATGAACGTGTCCAATGCTCCTTCCCACAGGGAAGCCCCACAACAGCAAATGCCCCTTTCCAGGCCAAATGTTGCACAACAAAATGTATCTTCTGGGATAAGGGCTAACTCCTGCCCCACCATATGTGTGGCAAGTCAATATGCTGAATAAATTACCTGCTCCAAAATTATAAACTACCTAAAGTCATGCCCTAACACAACAGCAGCCTTAGATTAAGATGGGGAACAAAAAAAAATCTTCACCCCTCCTTTCATCCTATTTATTCAGTTTTATTAGGCTCCTAATAATTTTCTAATCTTTTATAAGATACAGTTTTTTAAAACAATTATTCTTGTTGACACACTAAGAACAAGGAAATTTTTCTTCCTCATATTAGTTGTAAAAGAGAAAAAAATCTGCCTGAAGTCCTGCAAGCCTCTTCATATTCACAGACACTTCAGGGACAGCGACATTTAGACAAATGTACAAACAGAACTCAGTGATAAAAAATCACAGCACACTCTTAGAAGAAATGTAAGATTTTCACCTGTGAGCATTTTGAAGCACTTTTACTCTTTCTAAATCATCTGATAAGGGGAGAGGCACAGGACAGCACAGCCCAGGATCCTGCTGGGGCGAATTTCAATACTAATATAATGTCAATACTAACAAATAGGTAAATAGTTTAAGACTTTTATTTAAACAAGTAGGTTTATTGTACTTTCTAAAAAAATAATAAATGCAAGTTCTTGCACCATTTGTATGTAACTATTGTCTACCAGATCTGCAAGAAGGCAGAGACTAAGAAAATTACTGGAAATTGCACAGTTGCATCCTGTGTGCATCCCCTGCAACCTTCTTGGTCACAAAGGCAAAAGCAATTATCACCTTTGCAAATTAACCTTAATGCCTCTCAGCCATCCTGCATCTCCTGGACCATCACCCCCAATGCTACCAGCCCACAGAAGCAGTCAGTCAGCTCCCTGCCTGTACTGAGGGATGCAAAAGCATTCCAAAGGAAGGCAAAACACCACCAAATTCCTTCACTAAGCTAATGTCGCATCAGCACTTTATTTAATAAATCTTGTTTGGGTTAAATGCAGAAGTTGTTTAAGGGAAGGCAAAAAAGGAACACAACCATAAATCCTCCTGTGCCCTTCTTAGTCTGAATACGATTATTTCTCTGTATTTTAATGCCACATTTCTCAAAATATTTTTCTTGTGCCTGTGCTTTACTCAATAAGCATATTTATATAACTACACGTACCAATAGACTAATTCAATAAATTAGAGCTCAAAACATCAACTGTGAGCACAAGGATATTTACAAACAGCAATAAATTAAAGATGAAAATGTGTGCGATATTAAATAAGGATCTCAAACACGTCACAAGGAGGATCGACTTTTGTACCAAAACTTTACTGACTTTTGTGCCACTACCCAAGGCCAGAACTGTGCTTAAGGGTCAGAACAAGCAGGGTGCTCACTGCTCACACCCACACAGAGCACAGCCAGGCTGGGAGTCAGGGTGCAGGCAGAGCCAAAGGCTCCGGGCCACAGGCGGGAGTCACCACGGGAGTCACTGTGACCGCCCCTGGGCACCCCGCCTGCCTGCCAGGGTCCCCAACAGGAACAGGTATCCACACCCATTGCTTCCACTCAGAAGCCATTGCACCCACACAAAACTGAAGTTGTATTAGAAGTCATTAAGAATAATATTAAGCCATAAAATGTAACTCAAACCAAAATACTTGACACAGTAATTTGCAGATGCAGAAATCGAAATTCCCCCTTTCCTCACCATTGTAGCGAGTGGAATGTATTTCCAGGGCTATTCTCTGCAACAGGAGACATGTGACTGCGAAAGAATGGCAAGAGTGGGATGGTACAATTTGTCCCAAGAGGAACTAGATAAGGACAGCTGCTCCCCCAGCACTGCAGTTACACAGCCGGGCAGTGACTGCAGAGAAGGCATCACACTGAGAGAGGGGAAGACATGGGAGACAATGCAGTGGACAAAGCTTCAAAAGATGCAATTTTTTAGGTACAGTCCCCATGTTACTGATGCTTCTGCATATAAAAATCTACAGTTCTCTCCCACCTGCAGGTGCCATGAAGAGCCTCTGCAAACCTCAGTTTATCAAACCTCTGCAAACCTAAGTTTATCAAATCAAAAATAAAAAAAAATTAATAGCAAGTGCAAAGTAAGGCACATAGCCTTAGTATCCCTACTTGAAAAAATTAACTATCTGCCCAAAGGCCTTCTCTATCTCAGGCCCAAGGATTAAATCCAATAAAACCCATGAGATTTCTGTTGATGAAAAAACTTCCAAGAATTTCCAGCTATCTGCTGTCCCTTGACAAATTGCAGGAGTAAAGAAACTTGCAAGTAAGAATTTGTGTATATATACAACTGAGGTTTATATTTTTAGTTAAAATGAACTATGTTAGAACTTCAGGTACACCAGTATCTTTTAGTGGCATTTTTAAAAGGAATAGCTCAAATGTATGAACAAAATGTCAATGATCCAAATAATTCAATCCTAACCTATGAAGTTATTACGTTTCAATCAAGTCACAACCAAGGATTTACTAAGTCTCATCCTGTACATCTTTATGTCCTTTTCCTGGGTACTTCCAGGCATCTGCAGCCCTGGAGTTAAGGAGAGCAGAAGTCTCTGTGCCAGCACACAGGCATCAGCAATTTTATACTCATGGTGTTAGGGAAGCTGTTGAGCCTTGGCCTGTAAGATGGTAACACAGCACAATTCCTGCACTTGGACTACACCTCCACTCCTGGCACTCTTCTGACTGTTTTATCTGCCATTCCCTATCGGGCAGCTACCTGTAAAAATAAAAGGTGATAAAAATATACAGCTTGTCTTCCAAAGGAATAAATATCACTGACTGGGTACAGAAACTCCATGTGAAAAGCAGCTGAGTGATCTTTACTGCATCCTGGTTCCCACAGTCACTACCTTGCCTGAAGGCCCCCAGAACTGAGGCAGGCAGCAGACTCCCTGGGCACACAACTGGGAGGTTTCACCAAGTCTTTGACCAAGTACAGTGAGGAGGCAAGAGATAAAAGCAGTAAACAGGTAGTGAGACCAACTTTTGAGCTGGCCAAACACCTTGCAAGAGATTTTCAGAATTCTTGTGATACAGATAAGAACAGTGAGTTGAAAAGACTACCACTTAAAGAATGTGAACTGGAACTGCACAACTTAATTGTTTCTGCAGACGAAGGTCGATTTTTTTCTGTTTTTATTACAGTGAATGTAGCAATGCAGCTGAATATATTCTGCTAAGTGAGAAAAAGACAACTGTCCCCTAACACTGCCTGACATGACAGTTCATAGCATATACTTCATTTATCTTGTCTGCCCGAGACTTGTTTCATGCTGCTAAATTAATAATAATCATCACCATAATCAGTACAGACCTCCAAATTGACATGTATGTCAGTTTCTCAGGACAGTTTGAGAGAGAATTGTATGAGCAAGCCTGGATCAATCACATCTCAGGGGACACACAGCCCTTAAGTTTACAATGCACCCTATAAAAGAGACGCAATACCCTTCTCTGTTTCCAAAGTATTATTTTATACCACATTTTTCCTTACTTCCTGATAAGATCTCCCACAGAATTTGGTTACTTGGAGGAATTTAAGAAAATATTACATTTATTAACTTTATTGACTTATTCAAAGGGGCCTGATTGAGCCTTGTGTCTTCAACAGACAACAAAAACTGGAACCTGGATAATCATCTATTTTCCTAAATGAGGAACTTGCAGAAATAAACACTTCAACATGTCTCTCCTCCAACAATCATTGAATTTGGGGTTTTAATATTGAATGTATTTAATTCAATAAAACCAATGTCACTAACTTGCATGGAACATTAAACACTTGGAGAGGCAGGTGGTTTAGATGACCTGGTTACTTCTTCTGAGAGGGATTTAAAATCTCCAAGGTGACTTTTAGGCAAACCTCTTAATAACTCCAGTGCATTTATGTCAGCAATTATTTTTCACACAGAACACCAAGAGACACAAAATATTAATCTTCCAATAAGCATACAAAAATAATTTTTTACTCTCTTAGCCAGTTTATGAAGTTTCTTTTGCAGCTTTCCAGTCAACATGTGTCTAACTAAAATAAGTTAGTACAATCATTTGTATGGGTTGCCTGCAAACTGGGCAGGGTTTGTTCCTCTTCTTGAGCTTTTTGGCACACGTAAAACATGACATGAGGTGTCCTGTTTTGCCATGCACTATGCAGCCATTTTTAGGTCTGCTCTGACATATGACACAGGGCTCTATGCTGGTGACAGGCAGACTGGATTCCATGCTTTCCTCTTTGTCTTGCATTTCTCTCTTCTCGGGTTCCTTAAGGTCCTCCTGACTGCTACAGAACATGCTGCTTGATGTCGATGGCTGGGAATAACCTTCACTCTCCTGGGACTCAGAAAGCTGTACTGCTTTATCCTCGTTCTCATCCACAGCTGGCTCTTTTTCTTCAGTCACTTTTGTTTTCTTGCAGTCAGGAACATCAAAACCTTCCCCAGATTCTGCAGGAAAGGAGGCTTCTAATTTGCTCTTTTCCAATTTCTCACTCTTTTCATCTGGAAGCCAATCCTCACGAAGGGCCCAGCATCTGTGGCAATGTCGTGGAAGTGGAGGATTCATTTCATTACATTCTGGACACTTCCAATAATCCTTTAGTGAATCAAAGGTTGGAAAAGCTTAAGCTACTTGGAACATTTACAAATAAAGTATTCAGAAATTATAAACAATTTATTACTGCCAAAATAATTACAATGTTGAGCTATCAAGTTGTTTACTATTTTAAAGTGCCATTCAGTGGTTTTGGCCCCGTTTTACAGTTCTAGATTAAAATGGTTCTTACTTTAAAAGGACTCTGGCTTTCCTTTGTTTTGCAGTAGGTTTGTGGATAGAACAAATTATTATTTCTTATGCAAAACTGCAGAAAGCAGACCACAAAATTCTTCAGGGGCCCTCTTGAATAACTTGTTAAAAAAGTCATAATTCCCTTAGACTACGGCCTCCTGCAACGGGAGCTATTCAAGAGGGAGAACCCTTCCCCCGCGCTGTGCTGAGCTGCCGGTGCACGGCACGGCCGGGTGGGGGCGCTCCCACACAGCCGCAGGACACAAAGCCTCGCTCAATGCAAAACCAGACGGGAAGGGGGAAAGGAAAAAAAATATAAGCGAAAAAAAAGTGGTGCATCAGCGTCTCAGAGGTTACGCCATGTACTACAATGAAAATAAACAACTATTTCGTTAAAAATACATTTTGTTTTTAAGGACAGAAACCCTTCTTAGCAATAATGCAAGCTGTACAGGAAATCAAAACAAAAACCAGAAAACAACCCGAAACTTAATTACACGAGTCCTGAATAACATCAGTAACATCTAAGGCTTATCAGACCGATTTTAAATTCTAAAAATAATGTACAGGTCTCTTTTCCCACACATAAACACTGCTATGTTTTCAGAAAGTGGCCAGCCCTGTCTTTAACACACAAAGCCCCTCAGTCCTACAGAGCATCAAGGGATTGGAACACTTCACAGTTCCACAAATCAGCTTTAATTCAAGCATCAACTGTGAAAAGCAAATATAAATAAGGAGACAGCACACACTAGAATTAAAATGCAAATTTTTTTCACAAACATCTCCATACTTTGCCTCACTACTGTAAATTTCTTCCCACTCTTCAAGAATGATCTCACAGAGCATAGTAAAGGCCTTACTTTTACAGTACTGTTCTCAAAAAAGGCTTGCCTTCACATCTGTGCATTACAGATACCTCCACTCAAGCTGGACAATAAAACTAGGTATTCTGACTTACAGGAAGACTTTTCAAAATGTACATGATTAAGATTTTAATTTTTTCCCATTCTGCAGAAAGCCAGATTTAGGCTCCAAGTAATTTTCTTCCATTAAGTTAATGAAATGGTAAATTAGTGTGGGATTGGGTTTTTTTTAATGGATTAGGAAGCATACTAATTATTTTAAAAACATCCCCAAGATTCCTTAACAATCACATGTTCAGTAATTAAAATACTCTATTGGAACCTTCACTCATAGAGGAAAAAGTCAATTTAATTCTTAAAAAGGTCACTGGTAGCAATAGAATTCATCTATACTTCTTGATCTAGCCTATGTCCATTTACCCAACTTAAGATGGTTTGCCAAAAAAGCTTTTACTCACAGCTAGAGATATCTCTGGATCTTCATCAAATGAATCAGCATCACTGTCTTCATCCTGGTAAATAGTCAGCTGATAAACCTGGTTTAAATTTAAAACAGATGTATATATATATAAAACTAGGTTTTGGCATTTAATTAAAAACCGAAAATATTTTTAACCTGATAAGATTTTCAGATAGCAAGCTAGTGGAGAGTCTGCATGGATGGGCTATTGAGATTATTAATGGATTAGAGGAACTCTCACGTGAGGAAAGACTGAAAGAGCTGGGACCGTTCAGCCTGGAGAAGGCTCAGGGCAGGGAGTGCCTGATCGATGTGGGTAAACACCTGAGCAGATGGCATCAAGAACACAGCACCATGCTCTTTTCAGTGGTGTCCAGTGGCAGCACAAGGGGCAGCCAGCACAAATTAAACACAGGAAGTTCCCTCTGAATATCAGGAGACACCTTTAACTGTGAGGATGAAGGAGCACTTGCATGGGCCGCCCTGAGCATCTATGAAGCCTCTATCCCTGGAGATATTCAAAAGACATCTGGACATGGACCTGGGCAATCAGCTCTGCCTGAGCCAGGGCAGGTGGGTAAGACAACCTCCAGAGGCCCCTTTGAACACCAGTCATTCTGCAATTCCCAAAACCACTGTCTGGAGCAGGGGCACACTTCAATCTTTTCTTCCTCCCAATTACCATCCTCTCTCAGGGTGCAGCTCTGTCCTATACTACAACTTGGTGTACATCACTACAGTCAGACCCATTCAGCCTCTCAGGTACCACAGTCATGCATGTCCCTGGTGAATTCTGGCTTTGGTACTTATCCAATCTTGCCATGAGCTGATTAACCTCTCTAAAGTAAGAGAAAACTAACCCAGAAAGAAAACCCCATATACATTCTCACTATATACTCGACATTCCGGAAATCTCTTGAAAATGCAGTAATCCCAATTTTTCTGTCTCCTTGCCTACTAATAAAGATTTCCAAAACTTTGGTTCAGCATCTCTGTGAAACATTGACATTCACAGAGGCAAAAAACTTGGACATATCCCTTTGGAAAGAGTGACTCAGAAAGGTTTTCTTTGGTAGTAAGTGTTGTCAAAGCTCAACACATACTTCTAGAATTAAAAATGCCAAAAGACTGAAGTATACATGCTGCCACAGACTCCAACAGCTGGTGAGAGAAGTTAAGCACCCAGACAATCTACAATAGCTCATTTCAGAGCCTGCAGAAAGCCTCAGCACCATTTCAGCACCACTGCCTGGTGGGTTGTACAAGGGTGACCCAACTGCACCGACGCCTAATTTGATTTAATGAACAACTGGGTGCAGATTGTGACACCAGCAGATGCAGTTCGAAAATATACCTGAAGAGTTCTCTTTGGAAACTTACAGAAATTTTTTATTTTCAAATACCTTTTCCTTCTCATCCCCTCCCCCCTGGTCACACAAGGAAAGCAGATAGTACCTCATCATCTTCATCTGTGAGCTCCTGCCCTTCTTCATTAGGGCTATAATCTTCTGAATAAATAGACTCAACTTCAAACTCGACACTGAACTGGTCTGATACAGAACTGTGGTCAAACCAATCAGAGTTTTCGCTTAATGAACTAGCATCAAGGTCCTAAAAAAAACAAAGAAAAGAAAGCACACATTCAACCTCACCAGCCCATACACGTAACATTACTGATAAAACAACTCTCAGGATAAAACTGTACTACTCAGTATAATTACTATGGAAGAAAAAGGACCAGCTGCTGTGAGACACAGTTCTTTTTATGAGATAAACAAATTATAGGTGGGTAAAAATAAAGCTAGGTCTAGAAGCCTTCTGTTGGCTCTGTAATAAGAAGCTGCACTCAGCCTACAGGCAGCTGAAAGGCTGCAGTTATTATTTCAGAAAGTCCCTCCTAAAAAGTGAAAGAACAGATGCAAGAAGATGGTTTCTTTTGGCTGCATGTCATTCAAATCTCTGTTCTCATAAACTTTGTTTAATCTGAGACCATGTCTTAACAATTACAAAATAGGAAGACCGCAGATGCAGTATTAGGTCTGTCAATTTAGAACACATTATATGGCTAGGAATACTGTTAGTTCAGCTCTTCATGACTTATTCTAACCACAAATAATTTGCCTTGGTGTTTGTTAAAAAAAAAAAAAAATACAAAACTTCCAAGTAGTGGCATGGCAAATGAATACAATCAGCATCATCAGCATTCATTGCACTGGGTGTACAGTTACCAAAGCTGTACCAGAACTACCACCTAACTGAATTATGGAATGTCTATGACCCCTTTTGTCTCCTAGCATCCTAAGAAATACTTATGTTAAAACACAAAATAGGTCTGACATTTTTTCATACTGTGCCAAGCAGTGAGGATCTTGGTTTTTAAAGAATATTCAACATGAATATTTTAAAAAAATTTCACTTCAGCTTTGCCATCAGATCTATGAAAAACTCCACCCCACCCCACCCCTACTTTTCTTTCAACCTCTTTTCTTTCCTCAGACACCACTGAAAGCACTGCTGCTTTTAATTAAGAACACTGTGTTTTCAGATGCATGTTTGTACTTGTGGCATCTACAAAATTTGTACCACAAAATATTTTACATTTCTATTTCGACTTACAGGAATGGAAAGAGAATCTGTTGAATCACTGCTATTGCTTCTTTCACGGCACAGACCACTGACTACACACCACGAGAGACTTTCATCAAACGTCAATGAAATGCTGTCTGACTTGTGTCGCTTTCTTCTGTCACTGTGCAGATCATCTGAAGAATTTTCTTCTGGGCATAGTCAAGAATTTTTTTTATTACTCAAAAATACCTATGCAATGTGCAGTTTTGAATATTCTAAACAGAAGCTTAAAATACAATTTACTATAAAGAAATCTAATGGAGTAAAATATTTCAGTATTTTTTTACGGGGCAAGGCGGCACTAAGACTTATTTAAAAAGACATAGTAACACTTAAACCCAAACAGTGTGAAACATTTCTGAAACCAGTATTTCAGGGGCTGGCTCTTCCCACTTGTCCCATCAGTAACAGCTTATGAATGGCAATCAATCTCCACATGGAAAACAACTGCAAATTTGAAAGAATTTTTACTCCACACATGACATGTTAAACCCTTCCTAATTTCAAGAAATGCAATTAGAATCTTACTTGTCCTCACTCCCTCTACAGGCAATAGACAGAAAGGCACCTTCAGAGGGCTTCTGAGTCCATCCCAGAACTTGTAGGGATAGAGTAATTAGCTCCCAGGTCACATACATACAGAACACCTTGTGCTAAGCAAGGTAAGTTCAGGTTCAAGTTTCAGACACCTCAACATAATTATCAGTGAATAGCTGCACTATATGAAATTGTATTTACTCAACAAGATTTTTGTAACAAACTATTACAACTTTCACTGCACCCTAGAAAGACAATCTTCAAGACATACTATGCAAAAAGCTGAAGTGTGAAAGTATTGCCTTAAGCTCTGCTTTCTAAGCATGCTTGGTTTGAAGGCAAGAGAGACCATGCTTTGTGAACACACTGTGTTTTGGAATAATCACCAACAGCAGTGCAAAGACTAAGGGTACAGCATTTTAGGGGTAAGTCAAAATTCAGCTCCCCTGACTTCTAGGGCGATTGGTAAAAATGATTTTATATAAGTGTGTTGTAAATTCGGAATGTCAGTGCAGTGGAGTGAAAACTTCCCAAGATGCCAACAACTTTTGGTTCAGCAGGACTCGGTAGGAGCCTGCTGCCCCCCACAGGTGCCTTTTGCACCCACCCTCTGTTGCCCAGCTTCTCCCTCGCCTTGCAAATCACAGTGACAATCCACAAGTCTTCAAGTCTCGAATCTTTCATTGTACAAAAAAATAAAAAAATAATAAAAAAAAGGAGAACAAAACACTTGTACATACTTTGAGACTTCTCTTACTTTCCCTTGGTGCTTCTTGGCTCAGCCCCTCTCTTTTCTTTTTTCCGCCCTGAGAGCCCCACCAAACTTGGTGCCCCCAGGCCCAAAGGCTGCTCCTGTCCATCGTTGTCCTCATTTAGTTGTCATGGCTCC
Source organism: Aegithalos caudatus (assembly GCA_013389925.1). Lineage (NCBI taxonomy): Eukaryota > Metazoa > Chordata > Aves > Passeriformes > Aegithalidae > Aegithalos > Aegithalos caudatus. The sequence goes on from WEIU01007476.1 coordinate 104,010, forward strand.
ATGCCGTACTGATACTGTATCACCACAAGGTCTCTATACACTATTTAAGTGGCTCCAAAGGAGCCACTACCATCCCAATTTAACAAGAATAGTGGTTTAAAGGGAAGATTTCCTATAAATTAGAAAAAAAGTGTACATAAAAACACTATATTAAAAGAACTCTTAAGGTTGTAACAAACTAATAAATGGATGCAAAGACAAGAGTTAATAATCAAACCTACAATAAGTAAGCACAACACAGGATCTTATGTGCTCTGTGCCATGCCTAAATATTACAGGTTGTGATGCTTAACTGAGACTTTCCATCCTTTCATCAGTTTTAGTTACAACATTAAAATGTTCTTTTAATTTAGTGCAAACCGCTCAGCAATGCAGCACTGGTTTGGGACTGACTTAATGTAACAGTGGCCTGTGAGGGACACAAAAAACGCTACTTGAAAACTGAGGAACTGAAAAACGTTCCTGAACAAATGAAGAAAAGGAAGTTCTATGCAGTGACAGAAGGTTACCACTGCCCAGGTAATTACAACCACCAAGTCATGAGGCAAGACAGTAAGTGATGGAACAAACTAATGTAAGAAATTCCACAGAATAATATTTAAATAGAACTGTAGAGAATACTTCCACTGAGAAACTTACTCAGGTTTATGCTGACCAGATTGTGATTGATACTTATCCAAAGAAACATTCTGTGTTTTGAAAGTGTACTTGCCAGTGATTATTGACTAACCTCAGTAAAGACGAAGGGGAGGCAAATATGTTTACGTCACCAGATGTTTTAACTTTAAATATTAAGTGCTTAATGCATGGTGAGGTACCTGAATATACCCAAAATCCTGTGCTACTACCACACCTTTGATGACTCCCACCAGTTGAAATCCAAAATGGCTTTAGTGAACAAACAAAATATCAAGTTTTGTGACTGTCTACAGAGGGAACTGAAATTAATTTGATGGTATCAGTTGACTACAAACAAAAGTGTTCTCATCATGAAGATAACACAATTGATAAAGTCCTGCTGATGTGAAAAAGTTTAACAGAGCTGTGGAGCAAGTTATTCCATCATCTTACTAACAATTCTAGAGATCCGGAGTGTAACATGACACTGGAGCAATGCAAGGAATTGTGTTTTTCTTTCAGACTGAACATTTCGTTTTAGATAAGCAGAGAAACATGAATAGTATTTGTCAGCATCTTTCAAGCCAGCAAGGCAAGAGAATGTAGCTTTTCCCCCTAAGTGGCCATGCTACTGAAAGCGCTGCACCAAAAATGTGCAGATACCAGATTCACTGTGTGTCCTCCTCCTAGAAGACGTAGTTGGTCTGGAAGTCACATTTGATGAAGTCTGCTTCTCTTCTAACTCTTGCATAGACTCCTGGTAACAGAAATACTGAGTAAGCCTGTGCATGAATACGAGGTAAGTGCTAGAATCAACTTGCTACATTAAACCATTGACATTATCATGCAAAACTGAATAGAATATACAACTCAGAAAATTTATTCAAATAAAATAAAAATAGCACCTTAATAACATTTTCTTCTTCAAGCTGAGATGTGGCATCATCCTCAGGGGTGTCACCAAGGGTAGAGTCTGAAACCAAACCAAAACAAAACCCATAACACAATATAGCAGAAAAAGTCAATTTCAGGCTCTCAAAGTAATTCTAAATAAAACTTAAAATCCAGCTATTTTGCAACAGTGGAAAGAAATATACTGCTCCTTTGTTTTCAGGTGCGTGCAGCACCTTCCCTGTAACATTACTGAAGTGGAAATGCAGGGAGAAAGAAGAAATGTCAACTGAAAGCAGCTGAGAATTCTATTATAAATGGCTTCAAATAAAGTCTGTTTATAAACTGTGATTCTGCAGATATGAAAGAATATAGGCACAAAATCTATTACTTGCTCCAAAGTGCTTATCTTACGTGAACCCTGAGTTAAAGACATACAACAGAAGAAAAATGAGCTGTTGTTAATGATACATGCTTATGAACAGACAGATCCTGAATTAATAGTCTTTCATGAAAAAAGAACTGAAAGGTAAATTTAAGTTTGCAAGCTTAACAATGGGGATGACAAAGAGAGCAAGTTTCTCATCTTCAGCAGCTGAACATTTGCCTTTAGGAAAAACCATAAACAAAGGGCGTCTTTTACACATTTAGAGGCCAATTTACAAAATGGCTTCCATTGTTTAACTTACCCTGTATTAGGCAAGAATTATAAATATATTGAGCATTTTTATACTGCAGGACTGTGTATAACAATTCTCTATTCAAGGAGTGGCTATCCACAGCACCACCACAAAGCTGCTTCTTAAAAATATACAGCACATTTAAAACAGGGCTGAGTATAGCTAAGAATGACCAGTTCTAAATGTACTTCACATTCTGTTGTGAAAATTAAAATAGAACTTTAAAAATAAAAAAAGCCTTTGCCCCTGATTTCATGGCATAAGTTCAAGATGCTTATTTTTTATTAAAAGTTTATATTAAAACTTTGTATGTTGTTGAGTGACAACTACAAGCAAATGACTTAATTTAGTAGCCTTTTTTTTTCAGCTCTGTTTTTTCTGTTTCTAGTCCAATACTCCAATGCTTTGTTCAAAATTTTTATCGCCTCCTGAAGAAACAAGTGTTTGCTTTGATTCACTATTTCTGCTTGCTCTGGACTAGAGTGAGCAAAGCCAAATAGCTAGTAATGGAGAGCTTGCTATTATCTGATCACTACCTGGGAGATACATTATGTAAATTATATTTTCCCTAACGCTGTTTCCCAAACAAATCACTCTCCTAAACTAGCTTACCTTGTTGATTGATTGCTATCAGATTTCTGGAAATCATTGAATATAGTCTCCTTAAATAGGGATAAAGAAAGAGATGATACAAGTTAGCTACATGTAACCATAAAAGAGAGCTTACCATCTCTGAAGATGCGTTCTTCATTATTTCCCAACCAGACTCTCAGAAAAGAATCCCATTTTACCTGTGTTCTTTTACTGAAAAGCTTGTTACTCCAAATAAATCCCCCAGGAGATCATTTGCACAGTGTACAATATGCTGCTGTTTTTCATCATATAATTGCTTAGACATAATATATTGTCCAATATAGAATATTACCTGTGAAATAAATTAAATACAAACATTAAATACCCAGGTTTCTGCTTCAAGTTTAAGTGTAAAAGACAAAGCATATTAAATACATTGAAATTTGCTCTTCAAACTCTGTCTAAAAATCTCTTTGATCCAATAGATTTTCATCTATCATTCCAGAAGAACACTGCTATTCTTCTGACCACAAGAAACTTTTGTTCAGATTTTTGAGAAACTTGCTAAACGCTCAGTTACAAGTCAGCTGGAGAATAAACAGTGTCTTATCTCAATTTCTAGACAAGCTATGAACAACACAGCCTCCCCATTTACCCACCCCAAAACAATCCATCTGTACCCACCACACTCTACCTTTAGTGATTAAAAGCTCTCACCTCCTTCATAGTAAAAGTGTCCTTTTCAGCACCAGCTAACTTTAACAATTTCAACAACAGTGGCTTTGGTTTTACCTGTGTGTGGAAGGAAAAAAACAGTATGCACTAATTATTAAAAAAAAACAAACCATTATTTATACAGGTTGTCTTCCTCCTTTGATATTAATCTGATATGCAAACATACAACTGCATTAAAATCTATCTTCATAAAAGCAAGTAATATGAACCAAATCATACTAAACTTCACATTCACTGTACATCTTAGCTCAAACCCCAGTCTTTCATAGTCCGCTGGTTTCAGGTGGGATAGTTAATTTTCCTCCTAATAGCTGGTACAGTGCTGTGTTTTTGATTTGGCAGGAGAATAATGTTGACAACACACTGATGTTTTTGTTGTTGCTAAGTAGCTACACTAAATCCAGGACTTTTCGGTGTCCCATGCTCTGCCAGTGAGGGGGTGCACAAGGCATGAGGGAACATGGCCAGCACAGCTGACCTGAACTGTCCAAAGGGATATTCCATACCACAGAATGTCAGGCCTAGTGTTATGAACAGGGGAGTTGGCCAGGAGGCGCTGACTGATGCTTGGGGACGGGCTGGGCACCCATCAGCAGGTGGTGAGCAATTGCATTGTGCAACACTCATCTTCCTTGGATTTAACTACTCTCTCTTTTCTTTACTATTACTCTTACACTTTACTTCAGTGATTAAACCCACAGGTTTTGCCTTTTTTTCTGACTCCCCCACCCAACCACTGAGGGAGTTGGGGGGCAGGGAACAAGGTGTGCCACGCTACTTAGTTGGCAGCTGGGGTTAAGCCTCAACCCACCGGTAAGAACAAACTCCTTAACTGGAGCTACGGGATTTGTTTATTAGTTCCAAGTCCAGGACCAGGTCCTGGGGAATTCAGCTTCATGCCTTTAACCATTACCACGACTCCCAAAGGGAAGGGAGGATGGAAACAGACCTCTGTGACTGTCAGGTCTAGAGTCATAAAGCAAAACACTGATCCACCTCTTTCTTAGTCTGTTTCTGTGACAGTTTCTGAGGTTTTGATTTTGCATTTGCCAGCTGGGCTGCTTTACCTCTGAAGACTCTTCTTAGCTGGGACAAGCACACCCTGTCCCTTCCATCATGCTTCACTCACTCCTACCTCAGCAACAGCCTCCCACCCACACACCATGCCAGCAGTTTAATCTGCAGTCAGCCTATGACAATTTCCGAGGCAGAGGAAGGAAAATTTAAACAAGGAAAATCACTTCCCCCACACATACAAACTGCACCGTCCCACACAGCTGTGCCAGCAGCAGTGCAGATGAGAACAAGCTGCAGGGGCTGCACAACAGCAAAGCCTGTGGAACCACTGATGCTTCCAGTGCAGCATATTCTAGTGTCACCTCTTTAACAATAGTGTCACCACTCTAAAACCAGGCTAACATTTAGCTATCCCGATATATTACATAAAATAAAATAAAATGTAAAAGATAAATACAGGAAGTAAAAAACCCAAACCAAACAGAACAGGGAAGTGTGAATAAAGTATCATAAGGAATCGAGGGAAGGGTGGAGGATGGGAACTACCCTACATTCCAATCCAAAGATCTGCTAAAACCAACGTTAAGTTTTAGTGAGTTAACAATATATTAGTTGCAAGAATGACACATAATGAAAAGAGTAACTAAGCTTGTGGACAACATTAAATGTCCATTCACCCCCTTCTAAGAACTGAATTATTTAGAACATACAGCATATATATTCATTTCATAAAGGAAGCAAGTAAGAATTCATTCAAGTATTTCTGACAGCTAAGTGTAGCAAGGCAGTTTCAGAACTCTGAATCCACAACCAAGCCCACATTTACTCCCTACCCCTCTCCTCCTGACTCCTCCAAGTATGAAGTTCTGCAGCCTTGGAGATACGACAGCAGACAGTAATATCACAATATCATGATGTTAAAAAAAATACACAAATGAAAAAAATCAAATTTGAAGAGTCTGCTGTTCTGTAATTTCGCTTTTTTTAAGTTCTACTGTCAAGTGCATACGTTTAAGCTCTACCCTTCCACACAAAATAATCCAGTTCAACCATCTTTGCACATATGCAGTTTTTAAACTCGCGTTTCAGGTGTAAAAGGTTTGCATCCTCAGGAAAACTAAGTACAAAACAGCAGAACTGTCACTGTATCATGGAAAGCCTGGAAATACAAAGCCATGAACACAAATGAAGACTCCTCTTACAACCTTCTTACAAATTCCAATAGAAGAGAAAAGTCAAAAACCTTCATATTATTTCACCAACGAATGGAGATTATCCACAGCTCTTCAGTTACCTGTTAACAATTTCTACCCGAAATACTTACCACGATCAAATCGTAGGATCATAGGATCCTTTTTATTAAAAGAAAGCAAAAATCATCAGACGTCTCCAGGAAAAAATCTAGACCTAAACCATCACCCTCTACTCTCAATTATGATTAAGATTCGCTTACTACAGAACCAAAGAGAGACGAACTTCGCTGGCTGGATTTCCTGGCTTTTCTCCAACCATCGCTAGCTTCTGAAACAGCCGCTAAAAAACTTTGCAAAAAGCCTGTAAAAAAAATCACGCGCCCGACAGAGATACTGACCAGCGCCTCTTGCTCCGAAGCGGCGACAGAGGAGCCATCCGTAAGGGAGGACATCTTGGTATTGCACATTTGCCTGCAGTTA
>WEIU01007476.1:110686-132281 GCA_013389925.1 Aegithalos caudatus
GCACCGCGGGAAGGGGCCCGCAGGGAAACGGGCCCGCAGGGAAAGCTCCCGCAGGGAAAGGCTCCCAGGCGGCCGCCGCCACACGGCAGTGCCCGCGCTGCTGCACCGCCCGCCCCCTCCCCAACAACGCCTCTGGCTGCCACTTCCGTTTCCACAGCTTGCTCTAGTCTTCTCAGTTGGTTTTTTTTTTCAGAGATATTTAAGAGGTGGAAGTAGGAGAAATCTCTGCATCCAAAGATAATTGGATGTTGTCGTCCTATGTTCTTGTCGTCTGCCATTCTAAAATTTTCTGTATTTTTTAAATGTAGGGCGTTTCGAAGTGTGTTACTTTCACAGGTACTATTAGTTGCTATACTTCAACTCGAACTGGTTAGGTTTTAGTCTGACTGCCTTTTCTAATTCTCAGTTTCTTTGCCCATGATGACATTTAAAAATTATTTTTGAATAATGAAAAGCTTTGTCAGAGAACACGAGTGCTGCAGACAGCGCTTAAAGATAGGCTAGAGCAAAGGGAGCGTAATGTTAATTTTCCATGACAACTAACTTGTCCAAACAAGCCATGGATAACTGCCTGGACTTGTCTGTTGGCCAAATACAGCTTCTCAGCAACCATGGCACCTTGTAAAAATTCCAGCAACGGTTTAAATCTAGATATTTGTGTGATGATGAGTTTTCAAGATGACCTTGTTATCCCTCTAGAGCATAAAGCTCAAGGTCTAGTGAGGGACAACCGAGAAGCTGCCAGAATTTTGCAAAGCCTGCTCACCTCCTTTTAGTGCTGGGATTTCAAGGCAAACAGAAATCTGTTTGAAGTGGAGTCAAGAATGTCCTGCAGCAGGCAAAGTCAGATATCTGCTCTTTTCCACCCAGCACCCCAACTCCTGAGACCCTTAGCTGGCTAATTTCATTGTTAGGAGAAAATTCCATCTACACAAAAATGCAAGAGGATGAAAGTGAATGGCTACTAAACAGCTCTACTACTAATGCTCATTCTTGTCTTCATGCAGAAGCTATTTATTTCCAATGCAAAATTTTACTGAATTGAAACCAAACCAAACTGTTTATGCAGTTCTCCCCAAGCTATCACATTATTGATCTTCATCTTAAGCACAGTATCATTTTGCTATGGCTGTGTGGAAATTAAAGAGCTTTTTAAAATTAGCAATAAACTTTCTGCAGTCCAAGACTTGCTGAACTCATAACTATGACTTTCTCTTTCCACTTCTCTACCAGTAAGCATCTTGTGACCAATAACTTTGAGACTGGGATTATTTAAATAATATTTTCCCTTACTGATTCATTAACTGCTAAGGATAAAAAAACCCCAACAGTTTCTGTCTAGAATTTTTATCAGTCTTCAAGGACAGTCTTATCTCTTTTCTCCAACAGACTAATCTTGAGTTAAGGGAGATTGCAAGTAGGTAGAATATGCTGTCTGTGCTAGCTTAGGGAAAGAGGGGAATATTTTCTGATATGCAGTGCTGCAACACTTGTTTGTCACTGATACAGTTAGTGTTGCTATGTCATCAACATACATAATTATTTTCTTGTGCTTGATAATTCAGGACAAGTATAATTAAAAAGTTTTACTTGAAGGATGAGCAATAAGCCTTTATAATTATGAGAGCTAACTTCTCCACTACTTGAGGGTTATGAAAAGATGTCACTACATCTGTGTATTTTTCTTATAATGCCACAGAAAGTATCTGGAGCAGTAAAGGCCCAGCTGCCTTAACTGGAGATACTCACTTTACATTAACTAACATTGGTTAAGTGGTTAACTAACATTGTACAAGGCCCTTTTTAATATAAATTCAGATTCTAAATGTAGACATTTCACTCTTTAATGCTTATAAGCTAAATTATTTCCTGAGATGGATCTGGTCTACCTACAGGCACATGTGCCAGAGGAAAGGTGGCCCCCTGTGCTGCAACTTGAGTGCCCAACTCAAGTGAATGGATGGACCATTAAAACACTTTCTGATTCTTGTTCCTCACTGTAATTTCTTTTCTCCAATGTGCCCTAGTTACCCTTTCCTGGCAGCTGCCTATTCAGCATCCAGTATATGCACAATATGGTACTTGCCAGATGCTGATCAGAGGCATAGGTGGCCAGGGTTTGTCAGATCTCATCTCCAAGCCATTTGCTCCTAGTCAGATAGAATAATCTGATACTGTCTATGAACTGCTCCCAGACAAAAAAAGAAATAAATTTAAACCAACCTTCCTGGGTTTTGCACTGTGCTGATGTGTGCTTTCTGAAGCCTTAGGCTGTATCTCTATTACTGCAACAGTAAAGCTGGGATCTGTTGTGTGCTGCAGATTGTCAGACAGATCGAGGTAAAAGGACAAAGGAAGAAGGATGCTGAAATGCAGCTGGGGCATGTGTTGCTTAATGCAGCTTTCTGCCAGGGCTGCCTGCTGCAGCTGTGACCCCAGGTGCCAGACAGTGGGTCAGTACAATTCTGTGCAAATACAGGAGAAAGAATTTTGTTGTTTTCTTGACATTCCTGTTGTGTAAGAAAAATCACAGTGATAAGAAATCCTCATGCCAGTAATAGCATATTTGATTCAGGGACATTATATTTCATAATCTAACACCTATCCCAATGGAGAGGTCTGTCAGCACCTCCACCAGAAATTCTTACTAGAAATGACACTCAGGTTCTACTAAATGAAAAGCAGATGCAGCCTTCCTGGGAGCAAGTTTGAACAGACAGGCAGGAATCAAGAGCACCGCTCATAGCAGCAGTGGGAACCCAAAACCCACATCCAGTGCTATTGCAGTGGTTTCCTTGCTGTCCAGCTTGTGTTTTCCCCGTGTGCCAGAGCCATGTTTGATCTTCACAGGGCTGTACTGCCCTTCCTAACAACGCCAGTTACTCTGCAGGCTGGGTGGCACAGCAGGCATTCTACAGCTTCACCTGGGTGCACACCCTGGGCTGTGGTGTCTTATCACAGAATCACAGAACATTCTGATTTGGAAACGAACCCAAAAGGATCATCAAAGTCCAACTCCTGGCCCTGCACAGGATATCTCAGAGAATCACACCATGTGCCATGTGGGTGCTTTGGATACAAGACTGTCAGTTTCCTACATTTCCATAACTTCAGATATTTATTTTGAACAAAAATTAAATCAGGTGTACTGGAAAAGAGGGTCTCAAAAAATTTTTTTTTTTCTAGCAGCTGATCATGAGCTCTTACCTTCCTCCCACAGGCACTCAGTTCAGGTGTGTCTGCTCTCAAGCATGTTAACTACAGCTGCTTCAAAACCACCTGGAGGTGGAATAACTCCACATCAGAAAACGGCAGCTCTTCTGCTTTGGTTTAATTGGTGTATTTATTCCTTCATCCATCTGGGAGACATGGGTAATCTGTCTGCCCAAATCTGACTCCTGTTTAGTAGCAGCACAGTCAGCCACAAACACAATTAAACAAAACAATAGTGGATGCCTTCTGAAGGGAAGCCAACTGGCAAAAATATAAACAAATTATTTTGAACTTATGTTCAATATCTAACACAGAATGAAAGGGTTGGGTGTTTTTTTCCCCCTCTAGTTTTCTGTTTAGTCCTCACTTTTGAAAGGAGCTCATGGAACAATTCTAAAGAACTAAAAGAAAGAAATCTCCGGAAAAGACTCCTCTTACTTTCAAATAGTTTTTGTTAAGCACATCACTGAGTGAAGAAATGTGCGTTTCTTCTTAAGCCAGGGTGAAGTATGTGACTAGGTTGTGAACATATCCTGCTTAACTAAACTGTGAAAATTAAACAATCCAGTGATCTCTCCTTTCCTAGAAATACTTGATTGTATGCAATTAGATCAGAAAAGTCCCAGTATAATCATGCTCATCTGCTTTATTTAATCAAACTAGGATGATGCCAGTTCAGTTAGTTTAGAATTGTTCTTTTAATTCAGTGTTCATTTGTCATTCAAATGTGCTGTTCAGTCCAGCACAAAAAAACCATTTCTGTTCAAGGGAGTGTCCCAGAAGGGTGTGTGGGGTATGCACAGGCTAATAGGACTCATGTGAAACACTGATATGTCTTTCAGTCTGAAACTGAAATGTATTCAGGGACAAATTAGATCCAGCAGAAGCTGAGAGAAAACACAGCATGCAATCCAAATCCAGTCTGTTTGGAATGCTGTGCATGGAGAGAACTACAGCTGATGATGAGATCAGGCCTGAAGTACTATTCAAGTCAGGTTGCAGTCTAGGTCAGAGGAAGAAAACACAAAAATTATTTTAAGTCTCTGTCTGTTATTTGAACTGTTTGTTTTTAACAACAAAACCCAGAAGGGATTTTATTACACAAGGGATTTTATTAGTTTCTTAACTCAGACCCATTCTGTGTACCTGATCATTTATCTCCCAGAATTGTCCCAGTCTTGCTGACCCAGTTGCCCACATCTCCTCTGCATGCTCCATACTTGTTTTCTAGCTGCCTGTTATACAAAGAATATATGCTTTGCTTTGGATCACAGGATCTCTAACATCCTTCCTTGATGCCTTCTTCTAGTCCACTCCACAATTTAATGTTTGGTTTATGCAGTCTTACTGAGTGGTGTACAATTTTACTTGACACAGGATGAACCATCCATTCCTGAAAAGAGCCTCAGCCTTCTTCCTTTCCTAATACAATTGATTTACTGATGAATTACAGTTATCTTTGTGCTGGCTCTCTGTGTTTGAGAGCACAGCTTCTTCAGTACAACTTCTAGCACACAGTTGTAGCACATGCAGTTAAACAACAGTGCAAGTAGCTAGACAAGTAGTTTGGAGAATTTACTAGAGGCATTAGTGTCTGATGTAGCCTTGATCTGAAACCCTCAAGGCTTATTTGAGTAGTTTCCCTCGAGTTCATTGCCATCTCAAACAGGGCTAAGTTATCAACCTTGGATGTATATTCTGAAGCCCACTTTGGAAGTAGATTTGCTGGAAAGAGTTTCCTTGAGATTCAATGTCTCCCCCAAATGAGGCATAGATCCATATACCTCCTGAAATAGACTGATTTATCTTGTTAAGTCATCCTTCTAAAAAACCACATTGCTTACCCAGTCTTTTTTCTTTTGCCCATATACCCCCTCTTGATTCACATGGATCCTGATCCCAAGTTACCTCAGCACCTAGGAGCTGGTATGCAATAACTTGTTGCCAAGTGAGAGAATTGTTTTACAGTGTCCAGTTGCCTGCCTGTGAGTTAGTACCTGTTTAAACACAAACATGAAACAATGGCATGTAAGTAAGAAGCACATTCATGATGCTGAAACAGAAACTGTTGTCTCTGTGGAGCAAGGGAATAGTAACCTCAGCACAGAACTGGTGTAGAACTGGGTGTTCCTGGGAGGAGTTTTGTGACCCACAGAGATGCAGTATAGTTCCACTGCAACAGCAATGATGGTTTACCTGCTTGTTCCGAGCTGAGTTTCAAGGCCCCAGAACATGGAAATCATAGAAATCAAGGGCAAATGTCATGTTTTCCCCTTGGGTCAAAGGAAAAGCTCTCACACATATTTTACATTCTCACATCTGCAGTAAGAAGCACTAAGGAAGTGGAATTTTGGCATCCTGCAATTCAGGTGTCAGAAACTGGTTGGGATGACCAGCACGGTTTTGAACTTCTTTTCCTCATTCACCTCTGGTTTTCTCCACTTTGCTTCCAACAGTGTTTTCTTCCCAGTATTTGCATATTCCTGTATCCTTCTGTCCTCCATGTACTTTCTGCTTTTCAGATTTTGTTAATATTTCCACACTATATTTTATATCTATATCTATATATATATACATACATGCTATAGAGATATAAAAAGTAGTTTCATACAAAGAGTTCACAATGCATTTGGTAATTACTCTTATGTGTCCTGATTTTTGGTAGTTATATGTGAAAATATTTGTATAATTGGATCAATAAAAAAGCATATAGCAAGAGGGTTTGATCCTTTTAAAAAGTGTTTTAATAACCATATATTTCACATTCTGCTTTTCTTCTTTTATTGTAGAGTTTTAATTCTTCATAACTTCCACCTGAAAGCCAGCTGGTAGTGGTTTCCAATACGTGGCATGCATTAGCCTGAGGAGGACTGTGATGGGGCCATCTGCAGTAGAGACATTTGAACAAGTAACAGGCAGTTCCTGTCCAAGTCCATGACTTGGTCTTATTACCAGAATATTTTTAGGGTTGGTTGGGTTTTTTTAAAATTAAATATGAAACAATAAATTTAAGGGAAATCCCCCACCCCAGCTGCTTTACAAATTGAAACCTCTAAGTACCAGTGGGCAGTACAGATCAGGATAACATCCAGAGTCTTTATCAGAAAGGCAGTATTTGAAGAGAGGAAGTATTAAGCCAAATGATACATGAATTTTTGAGGGCTGTATGTGCCACTAAACTTGTTTTTCAGCCACCTGCCCTGATTCCATTAGGCTGTCTGACAGTCATCACTGCAGTTTCAGAGCCCTGGGACTCAGAGCCCCCACCCCGCTGGCCTCAGCAGGAGGTTTGTTAGGGAGGTTCACTGGTAGTTCCACCATCTGGTGCAGAAAAGGTTTTTTTCCATCTACAGCACCCAAAAAAGGTTCTTGGAATTAATGCATAGATGCTGCACAAACCCATTGATGCCATTGGAAAAGCAGGACACAAACTAATCTCTGACTGCAGATGATGAAGCCATGCAAAATACTGTTCTGTTCAGTTCCATTGAAGCATTAATATCTCAGTTATCTCTTGCCTCTACAAAAAAGCAAGTGCACAGACTTTTCAGTATTCCTTCATTCAGCTGGTTTTGCAATATCCATCCTATCATCTTAGTTTAAATCATGCTTGTAGCTTAAAAATAATTTGGCCATTTCTTCTGCGTTTATGTACTTTGAGAGATGCAGGCATTGGGTTTTGACTTCTGACTTACCTTATTTAACTTAACGACATGTTATTCAGCTATGAGCCAAGGCCAGACAGAGGGTAGGATACCTTGAGAAGAATATACCATGTAGTGCTACATGGTATCCCAAATCCACTGTTGTGGGACTGTAAGATATTACTGCATCATGCCTTTGCTGTCAGAGGACAGGCTACAGTTTACTCACATGAGTAAAAAAAGCCTCACACAGACATACCCTGAAATGCACTGCAGTGAGACATCTGAGAGCACTGAGATCTGGTTTTCATGCCAAAATACAGTTTCAAAAAGATTCTCAGAAACACTTGTTTTCCCCCATATCCATTGGAGAGAGTCTGTTAGAATAGAGACTATCCCTTTTGGCAGATAATTGCCAATCCTGATCTTTGACTCATTCAATGCAGAGGATATAATAATATCTAATTTCCTCTTTCTTCATGGATGGGGTATAGGTACAGCTGCAGGGAGTCATTAACTTGGGCCTGTCTTACCCTCTCTCTGATCCTTAATCAGCCACGTTATCTGCTCTGCTCAAGAAACATAGCAGTTGTGGGGCTTACTTAGCTGCACAGCCACACTAAAATGGTTGTGTTTAATGGCAAGATGGTGAAGACTCAGCATGCATCCCTTTGTAAAGGGGTTGGTGGAATGTTACTTCAGAGAGATCTGTTCCCAGCCATTTGTTCCATCCTCTTGCTGCACCTTCTGTTATTTGTACACCTATGGTATAAAGTGGATAAAGTGACATGGCACACCTGAGGAATAATGCAATTTTTTTTCAGTAGATCAGTTCCCTGAGGTAGTCCCGAGCAGCTACACAGCAGGACATCACTGGAATGGCAGCAGACAGATAGGCAGGGATCTGCTTCAGCTATCTTAGCAGCATTACTGAGGAGGAAGATTAAGTTTGGCTGATTTCAGGGCACACAACTGTGAGGGAGGTGCAAGCTGATGGTGAGTACGTTTTTGGAAGAAGTGTGGCGTTGGGTTGCCTCAGCCTCCTTGGACTGTTTGGTGATGCAGCTGAGCCCATCAAATACCATCAAAGAATGTCCTGAGCTTATCTAATGCTCTGTTGAAACAATGGCCTTGCCAGGAGCTGTGGATTCCTAGCCTAGTATTTCTTTGAACTGGCTTTGGTCCTTTGACCAGGTTATGCTGATTCAAATAGCAGGATATTTACTTGTATTTGCTGCTAGTATGTCAGCTTGCTTTATCAGGAACACATAAGACTTCATAAAGAAAGCAGCAGGGACACACAGCTGGAAGCAGAGAACGGGACATGGAAATGGAGAAATAACTCCTTTGGAAGGCAGGGAGCCATTCAGTGGTCTTTACTTACCATCTAACCACACCTTGAATGTTATCTCCTGTATCACTCACCTGGGTTGATAGACCATTTAGAACTGGGACCCTATTCCTGGAAGTTTCCCTCAAGTTTTACTCAGGGAGAAGAAAAGAGTGTGTGTTAGCACTGATAATTACTTTAACTACCCAAAGCCAGCTTTTCCTGTGTTGCAAAGGAGCCGAAAGATTTGCAATGTGACTTGTGTTGATACTACCAAAGAAGGTACTTCTGATGGTAATCTGCAGGTGTTGTGTTTTATATCTCATTTGCTCTGTACTTCAAACTGAAAGTTTTTTCTGTGAAAGCTGATTTAAAAATACAAGACATCTCTCCCTTCTGCTGTTGGGACTTTGTGACAAAAGTTACTGTCTTTACAACACAATTTAAGTTGGAGGGATTGTTGGAAATGATACAACTTCTAACATATTTAATGTAACTTTAGTGAGGGGTTTGTTTGCCTTTGCCCAGGGGGAGGGGAATTGAAGTTTCTCTTCAAAAGATGCTGTTCATCGGGTGGGGTCTGATGAGTTTAACATCTACAGACTGGGAGCACGGGAGACAAGCAAACAGTAACAAGCATTACCCGGTGCGGTGGGAGACACCTGGTCAGGGAAAAGATCGCTAAGAGAACCCAAGAATGAGGACCAAATTAGCATCGAAGGCAAAGGGATCAATGACCAATAGGAAACAGAATACTAAGATTTGTTTAATTTAAGACCAATTAACGTGAATTTCTTTGGGATTAGTCTGTATAAATATGTGAAATGTGTGGTGAAAAACCGGTTGTGATGGAATGATTTTCACTGCACAACCTAGGCATGTGTGGATTAAATAATTTCTATTGCACATCCTGGCTGAAATAACAAAAATCCTGGCCAGAATAAAGTACTGCCATGATTCTCTAACAATGCAGAGATGTTAGAGAGTTTCTGTTTTTCCCACAGTCTCAGTGACAGGATCGCTACCCACTATCGCAGTTCTCACTCTGGCATGTTAAACTGATACTCCAAGGATTGTATCCAAGGGAGACCACGGCAGGGCGCACATTCCGCTTTGCTGACACAGACAAGAAAAGGACACTCGTCTCTGGAAAAGCAGAAGCCTGAAGTAGCTGGGGAGCAATACTGCTACACACCACTAGCAACCTTTGTACACAGACTGAGTCCCTTTGGTTCATGCAGCCATACAATTATTTTACGCAACACTCAAACAATGACTGCACTAACAAAACTATATGGTTTTATCTATGTTTTATATATGCACATCACTCTCCATTTTTACTAGATTCTGATTCCAGTTTCCAGTGCAAACAATCCCTCTTTAGAGCCCAGTGTCTCTGGCTTCTACTGTAACCCAATCCCGCCAAATCACTTTTGCAGCAAAGTCTTTACATAAGTTTTTCTTCATCTCAGTCATTCCTTGCACAAATTTAAATCTCACTAGACAATAAGGACATCACATTATAAAATAATTTCCTCAGACCACTGATTTACATTGATTTTTAAAAGGAAACTCCGAAGATGAGGGGACTTGCTTATCTTTTACACTCAATGAAAACACTGAGAATACTTAACTTGAAGGTATTTAAATCCTGGCTTGCTTAGGGACAAGTAACTGATCAGAAATTAACCAGCCTTTATAAATAATATCCCAGTGATTTTTGACTTGTGTGACACCCAGTGAATTACTATAGAAGCAGAAACAGATGATGTAGCACAGACTGGTTTGGCTAAATAAAGCACACTGAAAAATAGGAGCAACATCCAAAGATCTTCCCTTTATAGAGAGACAAGGGGACTAGAGAACTGCCAGTACACAGGAGGCTGCAGAGGAAGGAAGCAAGCCACTGAGGCTCAGAGCCATTCTCCAAAGACTTCAAGACACTTAAAGGCTCATAAATATGTTGAGTGCTTAAGAAGCTCTTTGAGGGCTCTGTCTGAGAGGCTGGTAGCTGTACATTGAAATAGCGTTTTCTCACCGTGTCGTTTATGCGTGACACATCCTCTTTCAAAACCCGTCTTCTGAGTGGGCGTGGGACGTTCCATCCGGACTATGGCAAGAGGCGCCTCCCGCCCCGTCCCGCTTCCCCCGATCCTGTTTCCCGCCGTGTGGTGTCGCCCTTCCCGCTTGTCCCAGCACGGAAACTTGCCTGCCTGTCTGCGCAGGAAGGCTCTACAGCCCGTCGTGGCTATTCTGCCTAGCAGAGGGCCAGATAAACTTCCCAGTTCAGACAGATCAAGGGGCAGAAGAAAATGCCTAAGCGGGTCCATGGGGAGACGCGGGACTTGTGTCTTTAAGCAGGACCATGACATTTCACTGATGCTGCCATCTCATATGATGGGTGCTTGAAGCACATCTTCAACTACATCTGCTAATTTCTCAAAGTTTCTGAATTTATATTTCTGTCTTCAGCACCCAAGATGAGGTTGGAAAGACATCCAAATACAGCTGGTTCTGTAAACTTGCATCTGTTTCTATAAAACCAACTTGGTGCCAGCTGCTCAGTAATCCCAGCTCAGTGCCAACCTCCCACATATCCATTCACACTGCTGTCAGCTGGAACTCTTTGAGACTGTAGGCTTAGGGGTACAGAATAAAGGTTTACATGTCCATCCAAATAGAGACAAAGCTATTAATGAACTGGAAAATGCTTTGTGGAAAAGTTTTGCTTAGGCTTTGTTTGAGAAAAAAAATTTACCAGTTCTCTGGGGAATGATATTAGCTGAAAAACACCGGTACATTGTTAATTCTGATCAGAAGAACCACCTCAACAGGCAGAAAAGCAAGAAAGTGTGTTTGGAGAAATGTATCATAATTTCCTGGAGGGCATATGATTACCACTGTCAGTTACTTCTCTCAACTGAATTAACAAATAGGAAACCAGTTTCTGACTAACCACCACAAGA
Organism: Aegithalos caudatus; assembly: GCA_013389925.1. Lineage (NCBI taxonomy): Eukaryota > Metazoa > Chordata > Aves > Passeriformes > Aegithalidae > Aegithalos > Aegithalos caudatus. The sequence goes on from WEIU01007476.1 coordinate 121,840, forward strand.
GATGCACTTAACAAGTAAATCGCTTTGGATCCCAGGCCTTAATATTGCTTTGGACTCTCTGGAGAGAAGTATCTATTTCACAACAGTTGATGCTGTATAATAGAAGAGCTGGAGAGGATTTTTCCATTCAGCTCAAAGACAGAAGCTTGATTAAGAAGATCTTAATCCAAGTTTTTAATATACAACTTTCATGTATTGTTAAACAAAACCCATTCAGTCACTCTAGCTAAAAAATAAAATGCACAAATGGTTTCTTTTCCCCAGAAAGTGAGGGGGATTAAAAACATTGTGGGCAGAGTAAGGAAACGGAAAAAGGACTCAGTTTCTTGGTTGAGTACAATACCTAATTTAGTTGGGAGACAAAAAAAATGTCAAACTTGTCAATTATGTAGCTTCCTTTCTGGAAGTGCTGAGCCATTGCCATTATCGAAGTTTTCTTGAAAGGGTAGAGGTTCACACTGACAAATGTGGACCTGTTATTGAGCTGCCTAATTGTGGAGTTGAGCATCTAAATTTAGACCTTATATTTAAAAACCTGCCTGGATGTGTATGTGCTGTTTACTCTTCTCCATTGTTTCTTAATCCACTGTCTCACTTTTTTTTCTTTAATGACAACCACCTCTATTCTATGGTTTCAGTATCCATTATTATTTCATGTGCTTCAGAACACAGCTTTTTACAAACCAAGTTTGCTTCTCCGTCACTGCTTAATAAGAAAGTAAAACATAACAGTTTTTTGTGCCACGGTCATTATAAATTACATTCTTATGCTCTGCTTCAACCAGAGATCTCCTCCCTGTACTTCCTGGATGAGACAGAGCCATCTATGGTTCTAAAAATAATCCTGCTCTTTTCTGACATACTGCTTATCCTGCATGTGCATCCTGCATGTGTGTGTTACCCACAAAGCCATGCTGGACTTCTTGGAGCTCCTTGAATATAACCACATGCCTTCAAATGAATGGCTTGTATTCACGTTCTAGTGAAGCCACAAACAGTTCAGAAAATATATTTACAATGCCAAACCTCCAGGCAGCCTTTGGATTGTTCCCCCTACTTGCCTCTAAATATGCAATTTACATTAATTAAATTATGTTTAGTCTGCCCATGTCTGTTCCTGCCTATCCATTATAAAGGCATCACATTGTGCCTGTTTGATACCAAGCAAGTGCAGCTGGGAAGGCATGTGCAACTCCTGAGCTGACTAATTACCTCTTAATTCAGGTTAACCTGACTCCTCCTGTATTTTAAACAAGTAACTTTTTCTGGATTGGAAGGCAGACAAGGGCCTCCTATGTAAAAAAACACCAAGAGTGGGTGAAGTAAATATATTTATATACAAGCAGTGATGCAATTTCTGTCTCAATGCCAGAATTCCGCAAACTGTGTCATAATTATACAGAAAGGACAGACTGGAACAGGAAAGGGAGCTTATGCACCTACTAAAGGGAAATGACAAAGACTAAAATTGGAAAGTATTAGAATCTGCATGGCAAGTAAAACAATGAAAAGGGATCACATTTCCTCCTCCTTTAGTCCTTGTACTGCAGATTGTAACTATGACCCCTTGGGCTGGATTCCCTAGTGCCGACTGGACACTGCAGCTCTACAAGGCAATGGAATATGTTGCACTCCCCAGGGTCACAGAACCATAGAACAGAGTCCTTAGGTCCATTAGGCCTTTCAGGTCATTTTACACACAAGGAAGACAGCAGAACAATCCACATCAGTCAGATGAAAGCAGAAACAGCAACTTCAGTGAGAAAAGCCCTGTAGGGAGAGGTGATATATTTTCATTGGACCAATTGATGCAGCTGAAAAAAAAGCAGGGCAGCTTTCAGAAACACAAACCCTCCTTCACCAAACCCAGCATCACTGGAGCAGGGGAGAAATAATAGCTCCTTTCTCTCAAGGAACGTTAATCACTGCTGTGGATCACAAGCTTGGCAAAGATCTTATACTCTCTAAATCCTGCTTTTTTATGGCATTTACATTTTCGATTTTATATTATTAAAAACTACTTTATACTAAATTTGTCAACTACTAGAGCACAGTAAGAATACAAGCAATTTAGCTCTTGCATTCTTTGCAATACCTGCTTGGAGATGAACACCTTTCCCTGCTGCTTAGCACACGCCTGTTTAGTAAGATCTATGTCCTACAGCAGGATTTCTCATCACCAAAGATTACATCAGCTCCTGCTGATAGTTTTTTCCTTTGTGTTCTTAACCCTCTTCAGCTGACATCCCAATCATCTTTGCAACAACTGAGCTGTCAAATGGAAGGCTGAGACTGCAATCAGAGGGAGAGCACCTACAGGAAGTGAGTGAATTTTTATGAAGCAGAAAATCTGGCACTTCTTTACATCTGCCCGATTGTAACAGTAGAACAACAAAGAGCTGCATCTTCAAAATTAGAAGAGTGAAATTCTTTTGCAAAACAAAACATATTTTCACTATATATACACACAGAAACCTCTCATTTAATAAAGGAATTCTGCCTTTTTGTTTTCTCATTAAAGAGGGAATTTGGGTTTTGAAAGGCTAAAGTAAAATTTTAAGAGGAAAAAAACCCATAACACAAACACCAGCAAGTCTTTAATCCAAACTCTGTTTCTTTCATAATCTAGGCAAGACATAACTATTTAACTGGAAGCAAAACTGACATCTCGGAAGAAAAATCTTAGTATCAAATGTGATATGAGGGACTAAGTCCTGCTCTCCAAATTCCCTTAACCTGTAAGCCTGTTGCTAAATGCAGGAACATAAAAAGCAGGAAGTTAAAAAGCTCTCACCAATCAGTGAACCCTTTTGCTTTCCCAAGTTGGAGAATTTCAGGCCAGATGTTTCTTAGTCACTGCTAAATACCTGAACAGTGTGCCAGTGTCCAGTATTGCTCAAGAGCAGGCCTCTCCTCGCAGCCCAACTGTACTGATACACACAGACAGCTATGAAATCCAGCATCTTTTGACAGATTTCGCAGATTTGACAAACTAGATGTGGGTTAGACATCAGTTACAACTCCAAATTGTTAAAAAACACTCTTCTGAAACTCTTATATAATAAGACATTATAAAAATGAGATTTTACCTTAATCTTGAACCAGCATTGGCTACCATTAATATATTTTTTTTAAAGTTTAAGAAAAAAATATGGGTAGTCTAAACAAAGTTTTGATGTTGCTTTAGCCCCAGGCCATTGCTGGGAATTCATTTCATTAAATGAGACAGAGAGAGGATACAGTCCTGCTGAATTGCAGTTCTGTCCTAAACGCTGTAGACTTCCTGCAAGACAAACCTCCTTTTCATACACGCAACAGCAGCAAACCACGTTCCTTCAACCTCAAGCCTAAGAGAGCAGCTGTTCACCCATCTACAGGAAAACTCCTCTGGCACTCTGCCCCAGAGCCTGCAAAAACTTAGCAAGTTGTACAGAACCCGAGGCAAAAGCTGTCAAACAAGCACCAAGTTACCAAAGTTAAAGGCAACACAAAGCTTTACACTGAGTATCTCTTAAATGAAGACATACTTCCTATTGCTTTGGGGAAAATGGGAAAACCTTGTGGATGTTGTGCTAAAGTGTTTTTGGGGACAAGACTGGATCACTTAGCACCAATCACTCACATTTTAATCAGAATCATCTGCTCTCATTTTTAAATGCCATCTTGGTATCTGCAGATCCATTTGAACTACATCAATGGTAGCTTTTTAAAGTAAAGAATGCTAATATAGCATCAAAGCACTGCATGGCAGAAAAGGACCAAAGCCTATCCTGTTACCACAGTTTAGTAATACAAAGTATGAATATAAAGTAAAATGAAAAGCAGAAAGTGAACACTAGGGCATGTATGGTATGGCTTCAATTGCAACAGCTCACATTGGATGAAGACTACACATTGCTGAAGATGGCAAGTCTCTCATTTCTCTTTCAGGAAAGCCAAAACTGATTGAAATACTTAGCAGGAAAACACATTCAAGTGGTGTAGTGAAAACTAGAATAAGCAAGTAAGTATCAGTTATTTTTATAAGGCTCCAACTTTACCTCAGGATTTAAAGTTTCCCTCATCTGTGCCACGAGTCCAAAAAGTTCAAACTCCCTGCCATATTTATATAGACAGAACTCCATGTGTTACCATTTTGTCTTATACACTCCTAAACCCCCAAAGTTATGTAATTCAAACAGAAGATGAAAAAAGACAAGAACAATTACTCTCTTCTGCTATAAGCAGATATCAGACAAATGATTAAAAATTTATTCCCACCCTGCACATTGTATCCAAAGAAACAATACAAAGATCTATCCCACGATTACACAAGCATCCTGGATTTAATATTTTGAACCATATGACAAAGTTCAAGATACTTTATTTATTAGATACAAGTAAATCTCAAAGGAGAGTTATTGAATGCATGAAAAAAAAAATCACATCACTTAAGTGACTCCCACACACATACCTTCCAGCACCAGATTATATTTATAATGTACTTTTTAAATGATGCTGTTAAGTTTCTCTTGCAGATCTGCTCCTCTCCTTATGGAGTCTTTTGTATTTCCAGGCATGGTTGTTTAGTTCATTCTACAATTTATATATATATATTTACATCCATCTCATCTCAAATATTTTTGTCATACAGGCATGTAATTCAGTTGTTTTCTAGCTGTTTTTTTGCAGTCTATCTACACTCAAAAGAACTTGTGCATAGCACAAATTAATGCAAATGGCTTTCTTGGTGTACATACTGAAGGGTAAGCATCCAGAGCTTGACAATCTGAACACATCTTTCAACAGTCCAGGCTGTATTTTTAAACTAATTACACAGATCTACAAAACTGTATTAAGAAAATTATTCTTGGAGCAGTACAATGTCCAAGAAACAGTTGGTAAAGATGTAAAATTATTCAGGTATTTGTACCTCTGAAATGATACAGTTTTACCATATAAACTTAGGTTATGCAGAGGAATAACTTTTTCTTAAATCAAGAACTCTGTAACAGAATATATAATTTACAAGCTTGAGAAAAAATGCATTGTTTCCAACACAAAGACTTCTTACCTCTATTGTAAAAAACTTAAGAGGAATTAAATATTTCTGTCAGTGGCCACACAACTTACATACTTGTTTTTTTTCCACACAATTCCCCTCTTTAAATCTGATAGAGGTAGATGAAGACAAAACAAACCCCAAAAGATTGAAGGTAACTGCAATTAAATTCTAACCCTGCAGATCTAGTGAACATATGTTCTCACCAGATTTATGGAAAGCAGTTATTTTTTCTTCCCTTTTTTTAACTAGAACAGCACTGAACTTCTTCCATCCATGTTGTAAAAATAAGTGCCTGATACTGTCATAAAATAATTTTCAAAGCATTTTTTAATTAGAGCAGAAGCAGGTCCCACCTTGCACTCTTCAGTCATTGAGATACATTTCCCATGACTGTCTGCTGAGAAAATGCTGCCTCATACTTGGCATCATCCATTCAGCCCCTGGGCCTCTCCCCTAAAACCATGACAACAGACAAACCTGCAGATCCCACCCAAAGTAACTCTTGGGGAAAGGCATGGGAGCAAGGGAGGTGGTGCTGAAGGCAAGAGAGAGAACTGAGCAACCTTCACAGGTGAAGATGGTCACCTTTCCAAAGCCTTCTTGAAAATATATTTTAGCAAGGGTGTCTGTGTGCAAGGGCTGCAAAACATTTGGTTACTACCACAAAACCAGAGATTTTATTAGGCTCACAGGTATTTACAAGATCTTGTGTAAAGTCTTGGTTTTGGCACAGAGAAAATTATAAAGCAGTAACAACATTTTTTCAAAATATCAACTGCTTCATTAATGTCCTGACAAATTAAAAGAAAAAACTAAGATGAACTGTTTAGATCTGATTTCCTACTTTTCCACGGCTTGGCCTGTGGCTTCAAGTTTTCTGCTTTCCTCTTCACCTGTAATTTTATCTACTTTCTTAATCTAAAAATCTATCCCTGTGTTGAAGCCACAGATAAGAAAGCATATACAAGAAATAGGAATGAGTCTGGCAGCCTTTTTTTTAAAATGACTGGACAAAGTATGTTTCCCTCTTCATTGTTCATCAGACAAAAATGAGGAAGCATCACTACACACCAGAACATCTGTATGAAAGTGCCTCCAAGTTTCTTCACAACGACAATACTGGCTTGAAAACAGACTCAGGATTCTTTTTCGTTCTCTCTCTCTCAGTATTATAACTGTAGCCATCATGATCCAATTTGGTATGCAAAAAATATAATTACTTCAGTACAATTTCCACAGCAATTTGAAGTGTGCCTTTTTCTCTTTTAAGTTACTGTTTTAATTTAATGAAAACGATAGGACAGACTGAGATGGCAAAACCCCAGCATTTGACATCCTTCAGTTGGTTTGGTTTAGTTACAGAATAACAATCCTGGCAGTTAAACTAAAACCATTGATCTAAGTGGACGAGGCAAGTTTGTGCATTCTAAAATCAATGCATATTTAAATACTTGTTTTCCTTCACAACAGTCCTCAGAAACTCTTGCTCTATGGACGCTGGACCAATTTACTCTTATTGCTTTCCTGCTCACTTAGCTTGAAGTGGGTGTAGGCTAAAATGCCAAACAGAGTGCACAGAATCCCAAGGCCTTGGTTAACAGACAATGGATCCTTAAACAAGAGGCACCCTCCCAGGAGGGTGATGCAGAACTTGAAATGTCCAAACATGTTATACCTAGACATCTGTTAAGGATAATAGCCAATACCAGTATTATTTTTTGTAAAAAGAAACACTTGGAATTTTCATTAGTTCCACCCACAGCATGCACTGGTACACCATATTGACTCAACTCACGCAGTTTGCCTGATCTCTGTGGCTGTATTAACCTCCACCTAAAGCCTTTCACCCTTTTCACTGGAGTCTGATGGACATGCCAACACTTCCTCAAGGCAGCCAAAGCGTGAGTTAATATTCCTTGCAGGTATGAAGGTCAGCGAGTGAACAGCCATTACCTATACAAATCTCAAACGGAGAAACAAAACACACTAAAACATGAACTATCTTTTACAGCTTCATCATTTAAAACAACCCAGGAAGGTTATCAAACAATTTTCTCACATTAACCTGCCCAAATGAATTCCAACATAATTAATCTTGAAACAGGAGAAACGACCAATGCTACAAAGGATACGTGACAGGTGACGTATTTCCAATGATCCAGTAAATGGACAAGTTTACCATAAAGGCTATTATTCCAGACAGCAGTACCATTATCTGTGGATTAATGGACACAGTCAGTAATCTGACTTGCTTTTGGCAATTTGTAAATACATTCCAGGTTATTTATTTAGTTTCATTTACTTTCAAATGCAAAATATCAGGCAAGAAAAACATATGGAGAACAAAAATAGAAACAGCTTCAAATCAGTACAGACACTGGTGATGTGGATAAGCAGCTCAGGGTATGACATCCATAAATATACTGATAGAGCCACAGGCCTTTTCTCCTTTACTTCTGGTGAACAGTTAAGAGTGATTTGGAAAAACTGGATACTCATTCACATAGAGGTTGTACTCTTTAACTTTGAGATAGTCTTATTTATGGTCACAACAAAAACTATTTTAGCAGAGTATCTGGTTTTATTACTGTGAATACTTGCTATCCCATTCATAAAATGCAATGCTACAAGGGATGACCCATCACTGAGGGGCATAATCAGCAGTATTAGAATATACCACTTCTATTTTATGGACAGAGGGATACAAAGAGAAACTATAGTCTTCTTGGTGAAAATAAACTACTAATTCTACAGAACAACCAATGCTGGCATCCTTCCACAGAAGAGAAGTTGAGAGTGTCTTTCTCTGAATGGACAGTCAGAGCTAGAACCAGAGCATTTAATACAGTAGGGGGGAAGCTTCTGGATTTTGATAGATTTTCCTGTTGTTCGTATGCCCTCTAAATAGAAACAAGAATAAGGAGAGAAATCAATTGACAGACTCGTTCCTCTCAGAGGAAGTGGGGCAGACTCAAAAGAGGCTTTGTGTCCTGCACATGCTCCTCTCATCTCACCACAGCCAACAGCCGTACAAAAATCTGTTTCACAAAGAAACAGATCTTACTATCAAATTTAACTACATCAGTGATAATTATTTAAATAAATACAATAAAAGCCTTACCACAGCAGAAAGTGTCCAGGGCCCAAATATCCCCCCTTCTCCAAAGACTGGCTCGAAGAAGGGTATGATGAACAACAACATAGCTGAGGACATTGGTGCCTGATAGTACAACAACTGCATAGAGTTTACCTGCAACTCGTGCTGCTTAGCGCCTACCCACTAAAACCAAAAGAGAAAGCTGTTAAACATGAGGAAAAAAAAACCAAAAATTGAAAAAACTGAGCAAAAGCAAACTGGCTACCAACACAGAGGGCGTCTCATGTGGACAATACTACTTAAACAGGCTGCTGAGCCTCACCTTTGCCTCACTGGACACCTTATATGTTTCAAGTGATAAAGGCATTAAAGGAGAAAATCGTATGGAAGGGCAGTGAAAAGGGTGACTACACTTTCCTTTTCCCATAGCCTGGGAGTAAAGTATGTACTTGAGGAAGAACAAATAGGTTGTGGAGCTGGGAAGAAAATAGCAGCTCCCCTTTATCTTCAACACAAATTCCAGATCCTGCCTGTGTTGGAGCTGAGTATCCTGGCCTAAGTAGGGGCTGGATTCTATTCCTTTCTTCTCATTTTACTGTACATACAAGCTAACAAAACTAGTACACATTTGTCTTTTGTCAGTTTATTCCAGATTTAATGGATTTAATTTCGATATTGATTATAATTGACTCTAACTTCATTTTTAAGCTTGCATGCTTTCACAAATATTACTTATCTATGGCTATAAAGACAGATGTTACAGCCAAAAGGATGCACCTTTGTGTTGTGCTAAAAACTGACATTTAATACTTACTTAAATCACATTAACTGGTAACATGGATTCTGGCATATAAACTTGCTCAGGTTTTTTTATCTATTTAATTTTACCCAAGTACCATTATTTCTGATGATGTACACACATCATCACTTAATGTTATTATGCAGCACCTCTTTCCTCCCCCTTCCCCAAAACACGTTGAGGGACCATTATTTATCATCTTACACACCACGGGTCAAAGAGCCTCACTTTTTTTGGAGGCACAGTTCACCTCATACAAAGAAATTCACGTTTAAATCTATCACATCAACATGACAGGAGTTTCTAATTTAGGAGGCTCTTACAGTCATAATCAATAAGAAATCGGGTGAGCTATTAGTACAATGTTACAGCAGAAAGGGGCTGAGGCAGTCTTTGGACGCATCAATTTTTAAAATCATCATTGTCCAGAAAGGTCGTAATGTGTGTTTATGTGTTAGTCCACCTTCTACAAAACCACCTTAGAATGTGTATAGTTGAAACTGAAGAAGGATGCTGATAAATGTAAATATCTCAGGATAAACCATCGGATTGAAGGACTGGAAAACATCCTTTCTAGGGAAAAAGCTCAAACGCAAGGCACTTGCTTCAGCAAGGAGAACATCTGTTCCCTCTATAAAAAAAAGGAGTTTTACCGCTAAAGCAATCTTTGTCCCTTGAAAATAACGCTCACATTAGAGATGACACCCCAATTTTTAGCAGCAAGGACGATCAATTCCTTACTTTATCAGGGGTTATGGTGTTTTATCATAATTTGGTGGGGGGTTTAAAAAAGAAATAACGGAGCACCGAGGGTTTCCTGGGAGGCTGGGTGCTACTTGAAGGCGATCGAAGCAAGGGGCAGCCTACGCGGGACCCAACCACCCCCGCGCTCCCGCCGTTACCCACCACTTGGTACAGGGAGGTCACCAGGACGCCCAGGGTGGCGAACGCCATCCCCAGGACGCTGAACTTCACGTCGTAGTAGGAGTTGAGGAAAACACCCAGCGTGATGGGGACCTGTGGAGGGGGACACGGCGGTTTTAGGCAAGGTCGTTGCCCTCAGCGTTGCCCCTCCCCGCTCCCCTCGGCCCCGCCGCCTCCTCACCAGGGTCAGCTTGATCCGCAGAGGGAAAGTCTTGCCGTAAGCCACGCTCTGGATGACCACGATGACCGGCGTGGTCATGGCCTTGGCCAGCTGGTAGGTACCGATGGTGTTGCTCTGCAGCGAGAGGTTGGTGAAGACGACGAAGCCGCAGAAGCTGAGAGCCAGCGGCAGCACCTGCGCGGGCTGGAGGCTCTTGGGGGAGAAGGCGCCGAGCGCCTGGCACAGGTAGAGGCCGAGCCAGGTGATGGCGAAGTGCACCAGCGTGAGGCTGAGGTTGGGGAAGCCCAGCCGCACGTACAGCCACTTGTTCAGAAAGACGATGCAGATGGAGGCGGCCAGATTGACCAGCAGCCCCGCCGCCAGCCGGCCCTGCGCCGGCAGCCAGCCCATGGCTGAG
>WEIU01007480.1:0-15726 GCA_013389925.1 Aegithalos caudatus
ATTTAAGAAAATCTAGTACTTTCCCTTAAGTACTTTCACCCCCACATGACAGTGGTTTTACTCAGTGACTAGTCTGCCACCAAAACCATCCTTATATAGGCTATTTTAACTTTTAAAAACTAGTTGTTGTCTGCCCCACTGCTTCCTGAAAGTCAAATAAAGCATTTTAAATGGGACAAACTGAGATAGAAGCTCATAGAAGTTTTTGCCTAATTATCTGTTAAGATAGACCGAGACAGGTTGGAATGCTGCGAAGAGATAAACAGGTGCTGATTGAGTATTTCTTTTATTAATGAAACAAGAAAGTTTTAAGCTTGAAAGTAGGAAAGAACATGCAACAACTTCACAAAACTTTCCAGATCCAACAGCATGGAGATAAACTTGATCACTGAGACAGCACTTGAACCCTACAGATATATCACAATGACATTTGGTCAAAATACTTCAGAAGCAAAATCTCACCTTGTAAAAATCTAAGCTGAAACCTGCTTGACAAAAGCCTTGTCCTTCAGGATCTGCATTGCCTGCAATTATGAAGGTAGAAGCGTGTTACTGATTTTACAGTGCATGTGGAAGATAACACAGATATTCTGGGAGCAGTAAAGCTATGAAATGCAATACTGCCAATATAAGTGAAAATATGTATTCTTTTTTAGAAGAGGCAGGGCAAATCAATACCTTCTACAAGATCCCGATCTTGCAGTTCTTTGTTAAGATTTTGAAAAATAAGACCTGCTACTTGGGACTTTTTCCTCCCACTGCCAAGAAAGGTCCCTTGAAACAACTATCAGGGATTCAGTTTTAATTTAGCTGGTCACTTGAACTCTCTCTTCATATGACATAAGCCTTTGCCAAAGTCCCAGTGAGACATCAGCAGTAAACCAGATCTTAAGGTCACCATTTCTTACAGATTCAGCTTATTTCTGTAGCTGTCCATGCAGAGACAGAATTAGGCTTTAAAAGGAAGACACAACAAAATGCTGCTTAAAGCCCTACTACAACAGGCATAGAATGCTGAACAAGATGAATGACTGATAATAACCTAATATGTGGTATTTTCTGTAGACTACTAGGTAGCTGAACCTGGTTCTAAATATATGTGGTTTATCCCTATTTCCCAAGTAGCAAGTCTTAGAGATGGTTACCACATCCTCAGAACAGCACAGAGAAAAGTGTGGAAGAGCAGAGCTAATGTGCATGGCTTTCTTCCATGCTGAAAGCCCTCCACAAATGAGCTCTTCTGGATAATATTGGCATGAATGATGATACAGGCTTGTGTGTTTCTATGCAGGGTCTGATCTTCAAATCATGACCTTGTGATGAGACATTAATACTCAGCATAAGTATGAATAATTGGTTTAATATGTTGTCTGGTTCTTATCTAGATCTGTTTGCTATGTTTTAAAGCCACAAAACTTGAACCAATTATAGCTGATTACTATAACTGCACACACTTAATTTACTTAGTTTCTCCTCTTTCAATTAATTATACAATAAAGCATCCAATTGTAGGCATATAGTTTAATGTTAATTTTTCTTTTCACCATCATTCAATGCAATAACATCATATAGTAACCTTCATTCAACCAAGACTCAGTCATGAGAAGACTGAAAGAATGAAAATCCTCAGTGCAAAACCAATTCCTTCAACACAACTGTTCAAAATGGACACTTACTGTTGCGACAAGGTGAATATTCAGCATAGGCACTGAAGTTCTGAATTGCTACATAGCAGGTGCCAACAGGGTCCTTCTCAGGACTGTCTTTAAGGGTTCTCCAATGATACAAGGGAGCACAAGCCTATAAAAACAGACACACAAAAAAGAAAACACACATACTTTCACACACTCTTGCATCTGGCAAATGTAGTTTTTAATAGGCTGTGTACAAGGATTCTCTCTGGTGTTGTATCATTCATATAGCAATGAACACAAGACAGAAGAAAATGCAGGTCCACTGCTTCATACAATTTCATTATAACCTGAAAAGCACATTGATGTTTCACTTATAGCCCTTGGCAGGTGATATCTGTCATGGACTGCAGTCACATTTAAACCATGTTACAAATACCCTCTAAGTCTGCTTCACAAGTAATATGTTTGCTCTATTACTGCTCATTGCACAGGAGATTATCCCATAATTTAAGATGCATATTACATGCATATATGGCTGAAGGCAACCCCAGTTCTGTTCTGGTATGTCCTAAGATAATGGGCTTACCAGCAGAACTGATTCCACTTAGCAGATTTGTCAGGTTGTTGTCATATGGTCAATCACAACCATCAGTGTCTGCCTCCTTATAAGCCTCTGGTTCAAATCTTCATAGACAGAATACAGTTATAAGGCATTCAGCAGTCTGGGGAATAGTTTTTTGCTAAGGAAGTTTTGGCTAGATATTTAATCTTCTGTGTTACAGCAGAGGTATTACAAACATGACAGAATAAAGAAAAAAGATACACAACTTGTGTAGAGAGAAACATTTTATTTTCTGAAGGTAATCCAGATAATTAGAAAAATAAGAAAAATAAGCTCTCAGGTCTGCAAATCATTCCTCACAGTTTCCTGTGCCCTGAAGTTTTTCATTGCCTGAGAGCATGAAGACATTACCTCTCCCTGCAACCTTGCCTCTGTAAGATACAAATAAATCCTTCATTCATGTCCTGTCGTGTCCTACTCTTTCAATTACAAACCTGTGTACCTCTAGCAAGGTGCAGCTATTATTTACAATATTGTATTGCCTTTGTTCTGCAATCAATACCAGCTGTACGAACCACAGTGCTACTCAGAGCTTACCACCACTTGGAGCTTGTGGAGCAATGACTTAAGGAACAGGGACATTTCACACACCCCTACCTAGGAAACCTTGCATATTGAAACAGAGAGCAAGAACAGAGTACAGCAAAGAAGAGTATGTGTCCTGTGGGGGTGATTTTTGTTACATTTGACATCAAGCCAAATGGACTGAAACAAGGAAAATATAATCATAAATGCTGACTTAATGCAGTTTACTGTTAAATCTGTAGCTTAAAAAACAAGTTCCTGACAGTTTGATGAGATTTTCTTTTTCTCAGCCTACAGACAAAGCTTAACAGACAAAGCTTTCCAGCTCTGCTGTCCAAATTTTTGACTGAAAAGTGTTGACTATACCTCAGTTTCAGATTCTGAGAAGAGAGACCCAAATAAATGAAATTTGGTCAGTACAGACACAGCATATCTGTTTTTCTACTCACTTGATTAAGATTTCACAAATGGTGGTAAAGAAGTATTTCATTTCAATTTCTGAATTGTTTGTAGAGTACAGAAAATGAAAAAATGTTAATCTGTTTTTAGAATTTTTTAGAATTTTTATGTTTGCTTAGCTCTGTAACAGAATAGGGTGATGTTTTACTCATTACCTATTTCATTTCAAAATCCTTCTGTAGGTTAACCACGAGGGATACACTATAAGGGAAAGAATTTCCTTTCAATACTTCCTCCCTTGTGAATACCTTCTAAGCAGTAATTGGAAGTCTTAATCCAATCCCTAGGTAAGTTTTTGCTTGGTAATTATAAAAGCTAGTAACACTAATGACCAAACCAATTATTCTTATCACAATTACTTCAGTGCTGTTTTTAATGTAAACCTGAGTGCAATTGGAAGCATCACTTTACTAGGCAATAAAAACACTTGCCTACTGCTGGGCATCTGTCAATACAGGTAAAAAGTTCAGTGAAATGGGAAAACAGATCCTGCATTTTGATAGCTGTCTTGATTTGGAGCGTTTTTATCAGCTTTTTTTTTCACAGCTGTTTCACTATGACTATGACATTGCTGTTCAAAACAATGCAGATGTGACAAAAGAGGTGTTTTCCTAACTGAACATCAGCAGAGGTTCTTGGCTTTATAACATTTCATTACATTCAAATACATGTAATTTCACAATATTCTGTATTTAACATTCCAAATATATCTTCATAATACAAAACATTTTATAGTCCACAGCTATCAGTTCCTATGTATCTTTGAAATATGTCCATTATCTGTTAAAAATATCATTCACTTCCACAACAATATGATAATCTGATCTTTTCACATGGCGGCAGGATCATCTTCACTTGATCAGTTCAACATGATTTTATAGGCTGCTTTTGTTTCTTGAATTATATACAACCTCTGTTTTATAATTCATACATAATCAGTTATTTTCATAATGTAAACATAGAAAGCTATTAAACATGTACATTTGAGAAAAATAAACATCTCCAAATGAGTATCAAATGCATAAGACTTACCACAACTTTTTCTTTATGAGCTTTGACTGTTGCCCCAAACCACTGATTTGTCTTAAATTCAATAGGTTCCCTGGTGCCATTGACTTTAATTTTCCTGTTGTCTGACAAAAAAAGAAGCACTATGTTGACAGCTTATTTTTAACACAAGGACAAAATTTCCAAGAGATTAACGAATATATTACATTGCATGCACTTGTCATTATCCAATCCATTCAACAGGAAATGAACTTCTTATTATCATTTATCCTTTTCACTGGTCAGCAGAAACCAGCTTAAATTCACACATGAAAATTCAAAATAGTAACACTTGAACTTTAGAAAAAATACACAGGACTGGAATAGGAAATGCTGTGTTTCCCTCTGTCAAAAAAAATTACTTGAAATTTGTGATTAAGAATGAACAAGAATCTAAAAAATAGGTGAAAAGCCCTAAAAAGTTTTCTCAGATGTAGTAGAAACTTTCCATGCAAAAAGCATGTTCCATAATTAGTTTTTGTCAAACAAATGACATTTCTCAGCATGCTCATTCAAAGACCGACACTACAGATAGCAAAGGACTTAGTTTTTAACAGAATTACATATGTACACACTGTCACAAGAGACAGCTTCCTAATGTTGCTTTATATACACTTCTACAGATGTCAGCATAAGAGAAGCCATCTGGGCAAAGATTCAGGCCAATTATAATGCATTTCAGGTTTTAATAAAAAGCAGACATCCCTTCTCTTCACCCTCAGTTCTCTGAAGTAAACTGATTTCCCATATGTTCATGAGCTATGCTCTTTCCTTACCAGTCATTCCTAATGAACTTTCCAACTTATATATAAGCAGGGCATTACTCCTACCCCCTTGTATCTGCATTCCCTTATGCTTGTTTCTGGTTCCTATCAGGAGGGATTTCAGAAGAATCAATCCTTTTTAGTCACTCTAAGTGAAAATAAGACCACTGTATACCTTAGAATGTTAGAAGAAAAAGTAGTGTCAGATCATATTGTAAGGATTTACACACATTTTTAAATAACTGAGAAAAATACAGCCAACATGTTAAAAAGTCAACACTCTTTGGGATTTGCCCAGAAGGAATACAGGAGATACCTAAATGTTTTCTAGGAAGTCAGCTCACCACTTCAGCTTATGGTAACCTCATAAATGTTATAAACTGAATTAGAAAGAAAAATGCATCATCCTTGGAGAACAAGGGTACTCTATGTCTGTATTTTTTCCTAATAAACATGAAAGAAATTTGAATGAGAATGAATCTTTTAAAGTTTGAAAGTCTCTAAAGAAACATCTTCCTTCATACAAGTATTTGTTTCTATGCTGGGCCAATTGCAGCAGCTACTGCTGAAGTTCATTCTTAGAGAGATAAATTTCAGGAACATTTAGCTCTTAAAAATTTAGGAAGTACAATGTAAAGTTAGTCTAAAAGTATTAATTTTAAAAATACATTTTATTGAAGTTAGGCCTAAACTTGTGTGGACGTGAGAGACAGTGTATTTGACACACCACAGGGTAGGTGCTGCCAGCTCCTACCTAGTTGTTGGCAATAGTACTTTTGATTATTTTTTCCAGTGAAGTCAGACTCATTCAGACTTTAAAGGTTTCTTTTTTCTTTTTTTAATGCTCCAGCAGATCTGAATATGATCAATGTCCACAGATGGGGTATTGATAAAAACAAAGCTTTTGAGGCTTGAAAATCAGCTGTGGCCAGCTTACAAAGCCAGCCAAAACTAGCCTGGCTTTGAGGATAGTCATGGCCGGTATTCTCACTTAAAAGGAGCTTACATTTTCAATCAAAACAACATACTTGTCTACTGGCAAAGTATACCAACATTTGAAAAAAAGTTAAATTTTAAAACTTGGACAACCATTTGCAGAGTTTATCAAACAACAGCTGAATTTACCAGTAAATCTGCAAGAACTGTACATACACACATGCACAATCCCAGCTCATTTAGTGGCATATGATGTAGTAGGAATCCTTCATCACGTGGCTTGGGATTTTCATTATAAAATAATTTGAAAAATACCAGAGACACACAAGTCAACAAATAGGGTTTTTTTCCCCTAGATAAATCTATTTTCATAGAGAATTTCTAATTGCTTTTGTTCAGCATCCTTGCTAGAGCTACAGTCATATTCCCAGTTTCTAAGGCTGTGCCTTAAAATACAATTTAAACTTTTGTATGTAACAGCTAATCAGCATTTCAGAATGCTATAAAACATCTACTGCTTTCCATATAACTTTAGCAAAATAAATCAATATACACAACTAACTTGTCTGAATACATACCAGCTATCATTACTTTGCCCTGCTGCAGTTGTCCACTTCTGAGCTAGTCACCCACTTACATCTGAGGACATGATCTAAGCCAGTTCTTTTCCTCCTCTAAGCCAGTTCTTTTCCTCCTAAAGCAAAACTCTGAGAAGGTCAGAAGAATCATGGCCTAAAAGTACCTAAAGTACATTTTTTTTAAACCAACTGTAGATAGCCATGGATGACCATCTTAGATTAGACTCAGACAAACACTATTCATTTACGCAGATAAATCCAGTTAAAAAAACCCAAATCTGTACATCTGTATTATCTAGGCATTTCAAAAAGTAGCATGTCTATATGCCAACAACACCATTATATGACAGGGAAATAGCTCTCCTTGTGCTATTTATGGGCAACTGAGACCCACAGGCTAGGTCTATACTGTACCTCTACCCACAGCTACATTTTTGTGAGGAGCAAAAACTTGGTGGGAATTCAGGTTGCATTCACATATTATCTTCTCTTCTGGAGGAGAATGCCTGGCCCCTTTTCAGAAGGAGTTCAGGCTATCATGATATGTGACACTAGTGCAAGGATAGCAAGAGTACAAGGCAGCAGCTGGGCTGGGCACACAACGCCTGAGCCTGTCCACAGAGAGGTCCAAGGAGGTCTGAGTACCAGCTGGATTGCTTCAGAGCCAGCCCAGGAGCTGTTCCAGATGGTTAACAGCCTGGATGACTCGCAAATTTGGCTTGAGACGCAGCTCTGGAGTCACTCATCATACTGCCTAAGACTGTATTGCAGACTAAGGCCCAGACAACCAGGAATATGCAAGGAGCAGAGAGATTTATAAATATAAATTTAGGTATAAGGACATCCTTAGATTGCATTTCATCAAACCCAAAGCACCTCATTTCCTGCTGCAAGAGCCACAACTCCTATACCTCGCGCTACCCTACAATCCAGATTCAGAAACAGCTCTGGAGGTACAGAAACATGATTATTAAAACCAGCATCCCTTCACCCATTTTTTAGTTGAGGGTACCTAGGGGCTACCAAATGGGAAAGAAAAAAAAAAAAAAAAAAAAAAAAAAAAAAAAAAAAAAAGCCCCTTACATTGCCAAAACAGTAGTTGGACAAATAGAAAAATTTGAGTTTGGACAGCAAAAGACAAACCTATGTTAAGAGCAATAGCACAGATTCACTTGTAGGAATTAAAGCCTCAATCTAGAGGAAATATTAGTGCAAATACATAATTTACACACATTAGAGTAAATTTGGTGCCTTCTGTGGGAATTGGTCTCCTCTCAGTCACTAAGTCAGCACATCATAAGCAGCTTAAGAGGCATGAACCAAACATTTCCCTTAGCAATAGTTTTTTTAATACTAATTAATATTTGCATAAGAGATGTATGGGCAAACACCGGTAATTACTTAGTGTGATTCATTCAGCTCTTGAGAATTGTAAGTAAAAAATACAGCATCTTTTATAATTTAAAAATACTCAAATGAACCAAAGTAGATCAAGGTGGTGATCATTCAAAGGTTGGACTCCATGATCTTAGATGTCTTTCCCAATCTAAATGATTCTGTGATTCTGTGAAAATATTTTAATCAAACTTAACACGGGCAAACAATGCATCTAGTCAAAGCAAAATATCTGTCTATGTAATACACCTGGAGCTCTTTCATGTACGTTTTTATCATTCTGTAATTTTGAAAAGTATTATGTCTAAATGCTCTGGGTCTATTTGCCTGTATATCATTGATAAACACAGATGTCCATTAACCAGGCATCTGCAGAAGTTCAGCTATACTCTGCCCTTAGACCTGTGGCTTGATCCATGATGGCAAATCCCTTTCAAATACCTGTTTTGATATATCTGTGTATGTATCTATGCACATCATATAAAAAAAAAATAGGTAAAATATAATACATGCATTTCATATATTTGTACATACTTATATATACATAGAGGTGAACAATTACCTAAATCTATCCATATTTGTATAAAATGTGAATACAAACATATAAAATAAACAAATATTTCTATAAATTTATACAGGTAAAGGAAAGTCTTCCTGACATGGAGTCAACACTTGGAATGTTATGTACAGTTTTGAGACATCACTCCTTGCAAGTATTTGGCCAAAGAAGAGAAAGCAAAGGATGATCTATTTGTGCTTCATCCAGTGCTCAATAAGTAGAGAGAAAAGAGTGCCAAACTCCCATCTGAGGTATGCTGCAAAAGGAAAAGGGGCAACAAGACAAAAGTTGCAGCAATGGAATTTCTGAATAAATTTTAAGTTCTAGAAGAGATTCCCCAGAGAGGCTGTGGCTCTCCCCCTCTGGGGTGGATTCAGAAGACGGCTACAAAAGGCTCTGAACAACCTCAGTTAACTCAGAAAACAGCTCTGCTGCATAAGAGGGAAAGGGAAGGGTCCTGGTACACTTGCTCCAATATCCTAGAAGTGCGAGAAATAAGGGAATCTTGACAATCCTAGCACTGTATCATGAATGTAAGAGTCCAATGTTACCACCCATTACAAAGCAAAGGTAACTCAGTAACTTTCACAGTGTCATTGATATTAGACCCTCACCACAGAGACTGAATTCAAATGCAAAGCTAAACACTAGGTATGATCTTGGGAACTAAGCCAAACAATTGCTTTTAATTAATGCTGGGGAAAAAAAGGGACTCCGAAGTGTTAAGAAATACTAAGGGTATGCAAAACACTGTCATGGTGAGAAAAGTTGCTTCTATATTTAGATTTATCTGGTTCTGCAACCATCTACTTTATATCTGGTTTTTACTGCAGCTTAGCTGCTATTCATATGAGTAATTTTAATTTAATAGATCATATCTAGAGAGCTTTACTTGGACATTCCATGAATCCAAACAAACAAAAAAAAATCATCAAACCCAGTAGGATTTTTTCCCTAAATACAATCTGATCAAAAACAAATTAAGACCTTAGGGTTTGAACTAACATAGCTAGGAGTATTTTTTCCTTTCTTTAGATAGGGTTGAGACCTACAAAAGAAACTCATGAGGGTCTTATTATAAATCAGAATGCTACAAGTGAACCATGACATTCCAGATAAGGTCTTACTGGCACAGTGGACTAAAATGTCTCAGCCTTTAAAAGTACAACAAAGTTCTCTCTCAGCAATTTCTCTTGAGATGCAAATTCTGTTTTGTAACAGGATTCTAGGTTTTACCCAGAATCTTACTATCTCCACAGCTAATGATTTTTTTTCATGTAACTAAAGCTCTCGAGTCCCACAATACATCTTCTCCTTATATAGTACCTGGGTTCTGTTACAATCAGCTCAACTGCTGGCCAGATTAGCTTATGTTTTTTATCAACTGCACGCTTGGTCAGAACTGATTTACATCCACCTTCCCTGCTCCTCTTCAGAGGATGTTCAGATTTTTTTCCAGCTAATTTAGAAAAATATAGCCTATTTTAGTAAAAGTGGTAGAGTTAACTGATAGCAAACACCCTAGTGTGTTCTGGAAATTTAAGGGAAGTGGTATCTGAAATAGTGCATTCAGGACCTAATTTAAAATATAAGAACTTGATGCTGCCTATTAAGTGTTACAACTAAAAGTGACCTTAATAATGAGTTTCCAAAATCTGAACTATTAGATTTTTACCAGATTTCAAATGCAATAGTGCACTTTAGGGGGTATTTAAGTCTGCTTCTAGCTGCAAGATGTTTCAAATGGTTCAGAAGTTGCCTAGTTAATCAAGAGAGGAGAAAGTTTTCTTGATATTGCTCTCCTGCTACCTCTCCTGGCAGCTGAATGGAAGGGCACACAGCTGAAACAAGGACTTGGTAATTCTACCTCAGCTTTAAGGCAAAAATAGTCATTGTAAACCCATTTCATAAAGAAGAAACTGAGAAGAAGTTAGCTTTGTGTAGGTAAGAGAGGAAAGACAGACCACAAACCTTTAATATGATGCCAACACTTGTTTCTCTGTCCTCTCATTGAGTATCAGAATATCACAGCCTTACACTGCAATGCAACCGAACAACTTCACAAAGTAGGGAAACAAGGGAGAAGAGTCACTGCCCTTCAATCTATATTTCCTGGAGTAAGGGGATACTAAAAGCCCTTCCATTATACTTTATCTCAGTTCCCTGCTGCAATGGAGCAGGCTAAAGCACCCATTGTGCTCTCAGGAGCAGTGCTTTGAGCTTCTTCCCAGAGCCTTGACCCTGGCACACAGATTTAGGGAGCTTTAAAGAAGTGCAAACACAGGACTGCAGAGTCAGTGCTGTATCAACAGCAGGAAACACAGAGAGTTCCTGTTAAAGCCTCTCCTTGGCTGCAGGCCATATCACTGGCCAACCCATATGGGAATGTCTGGTTACATGACTTGCTTATGGATCAGCTCAAATCCTACATGACAAAATTTCATCCTCCTTCGCCCCTCTGTAGCTTGTCAGGAATGCTATTTCATCAATAGGATTAATTATTGCAAGTAAATAACTTCATTTCTTTGGAAATCTCTGGGTTAGCTACCATGAAAAACAGAGATAGGTGGCCTGAGAAATTAGTAATCATCTGGGACAATCACCTCTAGAGTAATTTCAGTTGGGTGATGTGGCTTCTAGGCTGCAGATACTCCTGTACCTCTACTAACTCCAATTAAGCCATCTTCTCAGCAGGGTAGTTTAGCTCACATACATTTCCACATTAACACAAGTTATGCAGCTGCCCATAGCACTCTGACCATCTTGGGCTTTCTAACACATGCACAGTGCCACGGAGATGATTTCAGCAGTAGTCTTGTTTTTGAGTATCATTACTAGTAGTAAGGAACCCAGTTGGTATTTGAACATGGTTGAACATGGCATTCAACAGTAGTCATGCATTTTTTATAGATTTTTTTTTTTTTTCTGTCTTTCACTGGGAATACAGTGAATACTCCCATATCTGATCTTAGCCTCTGTGGAAAAATAAAAAGAGTAAGGGGGCTTCATAAACCACAAAGATTTTTCTTTTATCATTTAAAGCTTATATGATCCAAAAAGTAAAGTTTAATACTGAGTGCCACAGACTGTGTGGTAAGAGGGAGCTTACCACACCTTGCCAGTGACTGGGTGCATCCCTTGCAGTGTCATATCGCTGATCTACTGGGCAACACTGCAGGTGTTTTCCACCAGTGTCAGGATGTCAGATTCAGTTAGGCCTGGCACTCATGTTCTCCCTTTGGGACTCTATGGCTCAGGATACAGAATGACATTTTTTAAAATAACACTTCAGTTATTGTAAAAATAAAAATATATTACTCACATAACTAAATAAACAAACAAATCTCTTCAACCAAACAGCCTTTGCAGAACCAAAAATCATCCTATCTCAGCACTGAACGTGACAAAATTAATTTAAGCAAGACTAAGTTTTTTAACTAAGGTGTCTGTCACTTACTTGCTTCCCTCATATCACTTCTTGAACAAGTGCCCCCTCTGTCTAAGGCAATAGTTTAGAAATTCAGTGGATTACCTTTTCTTCTTTCCCTTTCCTGACTCACGAGCCTGTTCATGTTCATCATTGCCTCTTAATAAGTCTTAAATGTTGGTGGAGAGTTTGTTCCCTTTTAGTTAACAAGGTATATCTACCCATTCATTAAACACCTCAAAAACTGTAAAATACAGAATAACTATAAATTAGTACAAAGTAACTCGCATCATGATTCCTGAAAATGTCCAGAATCTTGCCTTAAAGCCATCACAGAACACTAGTCAGTGTCTTCAATGTTTTCATTTAGTAGTACCGAGATAATAGCAGTGTTAATACAAATAACACAAAAGTATTTGCAAACAAAGGAATCTCATTTGAAATTACCTGTACTGTTTTTTTTGAAACATAAATAATCGGTGCAGTTACATATGAGTCTTACCAATGAGATGCTCATTTAAGGTAGTTGTTTGTGGCATTAAAAGTCCAAACATCATCCAAGTGCACACACTGTATGTTCCTCCTCAAGGGCAAAACATAATTTGCATTGAATGCAACATACATTAGTGTATCCAGTCCTCAGAAGTAGAAGACATCAGCCCTCATGCTCATGTGTAACTCAAGTCACTGTCCTTCAACTCCTTGGATTTTTTCATCTCTTGAATTTTTACGTAATAGTGAAAATTATAGTTTTTGTGACCTGAAGCAATTTCACATATTGAACTTTACATATAGTGTAGGTGAGTCTGCTTGACTTAAAAAAAATTCTTTAGAATTTACAAGTCCTCCCTATTTAACTTTTGAGGCTGAAAAATGACGATTTAGCAAATTCTTTATGAATTTGTTAGTTCACACTGCCTTTCCTGTTCTTTTCAGTTCCACTCCACTCAGTTTTCATTTCCAAACTTAATTAAGAATGCTCCCAATTATTCAGTTGTTTTGTTTCTTTTATTGTGCTTTGCGTAATCTAACTGCAAGGGATATTACTTACTTAGAGTCAAGAAGAAAGTATTGAAAAATGGAAGCTTTGTATAAAAATGCATCAAAATGAAATCTTTCAGCTTTGAAGCAGCCTCTGTAGTTCTTCTGTTTTGTTTCAGAAAACATTCCCAAAGCTTTACAAGACTTTTAAAGATCTCATACAAGGCATGAAGAATTAATCTTTAATATTAAAGCTGCTACAACTGAACTTCTAGTCTTCTAACAACTTTTGAGTGTTTCTGTTTTGGAAGAAAGAATAATCTTGTGGTAAAGGCACCAGAAGAAGAGGAAAAAGCTCTTGAGTCAATTACCAGTACCATCATCAATTTTTTGTATGATCTTTGACAACCCAGACCGACTTTTTTCTGTTTATTAGAATAACTATTAGAAATGGGAATAGGAACATTTCTGAGTGATGTTGTAGGGGAAGGAATAATGAGTACAAGACACCTGTATAGGAGCAAACTCCCCAAATAATGACCAAGGCCTATCTAAGTCCCAGTAGGCATGACATAGGTAAAGGCTTCAAAACAAACATTGTGTGACATTTGAAATAGTTTCACCTAGGACAGAGCTCATGTGGACTACCCTGCTTGGGGGAATAGTGAAAAGGAGGAAAACTTGATCCTGTAAATAATGGGTTTGGGAGAGAAAAAGATGACATGTATTATACATCCAGAAATCAGCAAAAGGAGTCATCCAAAGCATATGGGAGATGGCCTTTCTGGTGCTGACAATGAGGAATAGGGTGTGGTACAAGCCATGCAAACCTTCCCAGGGTCCTCGTCTACAGTGCTGAATTGTGCAAAATGACACCTTTACTGCCCTTGGGACTGGAATTAGAGAGCCAGGGACAGCACTGCTAAACCTGCCAATGCTGCCATCCCCACTGCAAGGACAGCGCATCTCTGCCTACACCATGGTCACTCTCTGGCTTAATTTCATCTGTCACAAGTCAGGATTCTGTCTAGAGGACACAACCATCCCAGGAAGACTGAGTGCACCACCCCTTGGAGATTCCAGGCTGAATAGTTGTGTGATACAGTCCAAAGCCTTATTGATACACTTACTCCTCAGTTTGTTTGTACCTTTATTCAAAACATAGTATCTGCAAAAGGACATCTCTGCCAAGAGTTTGGAGTTGTCTCAAGTTTCCCACAGGAAAGACAGATGTCCTTCTAGGTTTTATCACTAGATTTTCATAAATTTTTCAAAACTCTCCTTCAAAAAGGCAATGGAATTTTCATTTAAGCTGTAAATTTTCTATTCAAACTTGAAATTATTTTGTATAGATAATACATCCCATTTTCATTACATGAACTGTCTAACCATAAGATGGGAAATACATGAATATTTCCTCTATTTCCTGGATTTATTTTAAATATGTACATTCGGGACATACCACAATTAAAATAATGCATGCATACTGTCTATATAAATTTCCATTTAAATAACCAGATGGTGTACACAGTTTTACCTACCTCAGTAGCAATATTCACAAACATGAACTATCACTTACTCTGTTTTGAAGAATGCTCGGCATGATGGGACAGTCATCCTGATCAGTATTCCTAGACACTAACACATTAATGAGATGTGGGTGGCTGGAGTTGGGAGGAGTGAAGAACTGCACTACTTATTTGCTATAGTTAAGTGAGCTCTTCTAATTTAACTTCTGCTTTCAGAAAAAAAAAAAAAAAAAAAAATTGTATTGTGTTCCCGTTTCAATAAACCACAAATATTAAGAATAAATATAACCTAAAGAAAAAGAATAATAACTTTTGCTTCATGGTCAAGCTGTCAAAGTCTGTCTAAATAAAGGAATCAGTTTTAAAGTCTCTGCAAACACTGGGTTTAAATTATTTTCTAGACCTATAAAGAGACAACAGAAAACATAAACAGCTTGAATTGTTTAAAACGTGTGTTCCCTCTAATTAAATAAGAAACATCTGTCTTGGGATTTTGGAAGTGGATATAATCTATCCACATTGTGCCTGAATTGGTTTGCATCTAGCTTCAGCATTCTGAAACAAAATACTTGCTTTCTGAATAGAATTAAATAAGCATGCCACACGAGACACTTCATCCATCTGAACAGCCAGAAATCCCCTCGTTGAAAATAAAAGCAAAGACTAGAAATCCCCTTACTTCCATGGTTCAGGGAGGTGTGGGAAAATTGTGGGAGAAGTTTGGGGCTTTGCCTTCCGAACATGCAAAAGTATTTTCAAAAGCAGGAATCTGCCACATATACCTTTCATTAAAGAAGAAGAAAAAAAAGCAGTTGTTAAGATGAACTACTGATCCTGGAGGTCACAATCCTGTTATTTCTTTGGAGACAATTAAACCCTTCCCTGCAAGAGCACATGCTTGCAGACTCCCAGGATCGGGATTTCTATCCGAGTGCAGATACCCGGACCAAAGCGACCCGAGTACAGGGATCGCGGAGGAGCCGAGGGGCCCCGGGCGCGACACACACACGGGACAGCCGCGCGCTTACTGGTGTTGTCGAAGGGGATCTGCCTGCACCGGGCGGCGGGCCAGGCGCAGTAATACACCGCTCCTCCTTCCACGATGTCCGGCTGCGTGGTGTTGGCTTTGGGAGCTCCCACCAGGACACTGACCCTGCGAAACACACCGGGAGGTCACCGGGGCGATCCGGACGGGCGGGCGATGGGCGCTGTCACCCCGCGGGCGCGACGCCGCCGTTCGCCCGGCGCCTTCCCAAAGCGTTCCCGGGGC
>WEIU01007480.1:17943-33360 GCA_013389925.1 Aegithalos caudatus
TTTTTTTTTTTCTCGCTCTCTCCATAGGGACATATGCGTGCAGGATATTCCAAATCAATTCAAAGAGATAAACAAAAATAACAATTTATGTTTCTAAGTATTTTCAGTGTTTCCCTAAACAAGCTGGACCTGTTCTGATCACTATAAGCTCATTTCACATTTTGCTTTCCTCAGACTTGAGAAATGCTTGAAGTCCACACTGATCTGCATTGCGTAAGAAGTAAGCAGCTCCCCCAGTTGCTGGTAGATTGAAGCTTGCATCTTGCACTTTAGCATACCTGTGATCTGATACATCACCTCCTCTGAATATCTAACAAAAAGTTTTAATAGGCTCTAGAACTGCACCTGGAGCCAGGACAGAGAACTTTTATAAGAACATTTAGCCAAGACTCTAAAAATCATTATCTACCTTACAGAATAAATGGAAAGCCAGATGTGGTGTTAAGTAATTTAGGAAGAAAAATATGAAATTCATGGTGTGAATTTCTACAGCTAATATTATCTGCCGTTGGTGATATATGTCATTATGGTGCTTCCAATCTTAAAAAAAAGATAAGCCCAATCTTATATGGAAAGCTTTGCTGAGGTGAAACTTACATATTTTGTTGGAGGCTCCATTATCAGAGCTTTAATGTTATTTATGCTATTATTTAGTAATGAACCTGCTAGCAGAGGAACAAGTATTTCAAAGAATCGCATGGGGTTTTAACATAAATCTTATCAAAATTAGTGACAATATTTCTGTTAAATCTTCAAAATATGGCAGTACAGAAGCTGAAATGTCCAATTACCACAGGAAAACTTACCTTTCAGCACTTACCTTTACCTTTGTTTCTAGTTTTGTTACTGTAGGCCGGAAGCCTTCTCCTGAACTGTAGTTGGAGCAATTACATATTTTGTACTTTCTATTGATTATCGTGTTGCAAGAGGATGAAATGAGGATGTGACCATGCATTACAAAGAGTTTGTGGGATGTGAATCCAGGATGACATGCTGACAAAACATGTTCAGCATTCCTCTTTGAACCTTACCTTAGTGAAAATCGTCCAAGTTAAAAATCTTAGCAGAAGAAATTTCTACATGAAAAGCATTAAAGCTAATTTTAGATTGAGCAGATTAACTCATCTAGCAATCAAAGCATATAGTCTACAGAAAAATCAGTTGCTTTTCAAGAGATCTCCTGGAAATACTGATTTTTCATTTTTTATAGGTATTAACTAGTTTAATAACACAAAATCAACATAAAATGGAGTCTAATATTGGAGTCAATCTACCATGCTGGTACTTTGTTTGTGAGACCCCAAAGGATGGGATGTTGCAGAGGAAGCTGTGGATGCAGTGTTCCCACGGCATCTCTGGCTATCAGCAGCAGCAGAGCTGCAGGACAGGGCTGGCACAGCTGTGGAAGCTGGAGGTGCTCTCTGGAACATGCTGGATGTTTTGTACTGAGCAGCCTTGCTTGCAGGCAGGAGCATCCAGAGTAGCAGTCCACAGCCTGACTGCAGACACCAGTTGGACAGAAAATAAGTGCATTGCACTAAGGGAGGCTCTTGTTTCTGCTGGTATGGACACAGCCATTCTCCCCAATGGATTTTGATTCTCACACTTGCCTGCTCCATCAAGGCCTATCTTGGGCTTCTTTGACCTTAACTCATCAGCACAAGAACTGAAGAGAAAGCATACAGATGAACCAGATAAATTGTAACACTCTGAAGGAACAACAACAGAAGCATCCCAAAACCAAAATGCCCAGTATGTATTTAAGTGATTCAATGTTTTAAAGGGCCCTACATTTGGGTTTGTACTGGCTGCTTATCTTAAACAGTTCAGACTCCCAAGAAAGCAAATATGTATTTGTTAGCCTTCAGCCTTCAGCATAACTCACCTGGGCTAATATGAAGCACTAGAAGTAGTCTTTCCATTATTTACTTAGATAACTTATTTGGAGCTGTCTGACTGTGAACCTCAGTATACATTGAAGTGGGAATAATTTCTTTTACCATTTATTCAGCAGTTGACCCCAGGACCCTTTCACTCCCATCCACCTCCTTTTTATGAAAGTGAATTTAGAGCAAAAAGACACCAACATGTATCTGAACAATTATCTGTCTCAAAGACTTTTGAGACATGGGAAGGAAAAGCCAGTTTTCCAGACCAACTGTCCAGCATCCTGCTAACTGCACCACGTTGTCAGCTAGGACAAGAGTTGTCTTCCAGAAGATACTGACCTTTCCCTGGCACTTAAAATTGAACCACTCCGCAATACATAAAAACACCTGGAGTATTAATCAAAATGCCATTTAATTGCGTATTTAGCTCACACTTTCTTCAGTTAGCATTATCAATTTGCTCTGGTTACTTACAGCATGTATTTTAATCCCATAGAGTGCTCTGATTTTATTGACTAGGCCTCAAGTTGCAAACTGCAATATATACATACATGCATAGACAGGACTTAGAGCAGAACAATCTGTATATAGGTTTCTAGACATTTTTCTATGAAAGCAAATCAAATGTAGCAAGCATTAATGTCCTGCATGTTTTAAGTCTGCCATCTAAATAACTACAATCTTTTAGGAGACAAAGAGTGAATTGCCATAAAGGCAGAATCTTTCCCATCTTCCTCATGACAGAAAAAAGTCTGGAAAGATTCACTTGGCTGAGGCTCTCAGATGAGCTGCCTAAATGCCATAAAGCACTATCTGTTAGCTTCTGTAATCCAAAAATAAGTGAAGTAAAACAGAATCCAGGCCTCTAACAACTAGGCAGTATGAAGGGAAAAGGATACAGGAATGAGGGTAATTACATCACACTATAATCAGCTAAATGTCTCTAGAATACAGCAGAAATTTTAATTCACACTAATGCTTCAAGACAGATCTCACATCAGCTCAACTTCTATTTTTTTCTGTGAGATAGAACATCAATTTTATGAGAGTGGGCTAGAAAAGAATATGCATGTTCTTTTTTTTTTTTAACAGATTCAAGCTATGATTCAGTGCAAAATCTGGTGTGAGATACTCCAGTACAAGCCAAGGACAGACACCAGAATTCAAGAGAAAGATCAAGATAAGTGAATTTTCCCCTACCAAGATGTCAGTGGAAGTCTAAAGACATTTATCTTAAATGTGCAAAACCAGCTAAAACAAATAACTACCAAGCTTGAGTATTTTTTGAAAAGTTCCACACTTGACAAGCAGATTCTCTTAATTTATCTATATTTCTCAGCAGTAATACCACTGTTGCATAAGTTTTTAATTTCAAGCCTACACTGCATGGCAGAACACGCCTAAGTAAAGTGAATCCTAAGACAAACTAAGGATTTTTTTCAAATAATTTTATCTGCAAAGGAATTACATTTTCCAGAAAAAGAAATCTAACAAAAATACTCTCTTAACCCTAAGACCTTCTGCTGTCAGTCTGCAATAAGGAATGGGCACGGTAATTGTGCAAGTCAGGCATTTACCTTTTGGAGTGGGCTTTTTCTCCCCCAAGATGCGTTGAACTTGAAAGCTGACATTTCTAAACCTGTGGTCCCTTTTTATCATCTCAGAGAAGTAGCAAACAAGTCCAAGTAAACCAAACTTTAAATAATATATGATTCAAGGAAAAAATTTTATTTTAGGGCTAAGAAGTTGATAATAAATAAAGGAATATAATAATGTAATAGCAGATGTTCTCATGCACTTAACACATACAGTAATGCTGGCTTACACTGCTGTTTGGACAAATTAAGAGGTATTTGGCAATATTGTAAGTTTTGAATAGTTTAAAGATTATAGAACAAGAAATTCTTTCTGCTGTTTTTACATTTCTTTATACAAATTCAAATAAATATTAATATATCTATTTTTCCTCAGATTTTCTGTTCACTTTTAACATGCCCAATAACTAAGCCACAGTAATATACAACTGCCAAGAAAGAGTATTTAAGAATTATACTTATTCCTAAAAATGTATCATATTTATGTCACATTGTGCAAGCTCTTTAGGTAAAATTAGACTTTAGGAAAAAACTGCAGAAAATTTAAATTCATTAAAACATATCCAGTGCAAAGGCCAGTCTAGTCCACACATTATGGTACTGTAATGTAAGCTAATATAATTTAAATAATAAAACATGCCTATATGACTCTGAGAAAGCTGAATGTGTTTCATGTTTTAAAGATCTGACATCTAATATGCAGATTCTGCAATATCAGAATTTTTCAAATCTTCATGAGATGGCAAAATAACGTAAAACTTTATAAGTAGGCTGTTTTTTTTTTTTTAGGATAACTCACATTAACAGTACTACAGTGGCCAAAAAAGACAAACTATTATAATAGAAATCAATCTGATTAAAAAATTAAATATTCCAATTAACACTGAAAAAGTGTTTGTAATCATTATTTACAATTCCTCAATGATACCAGTGTATAACTTCACCCAGTCAAAGTACACCACTCCCCAAGCAAATTCCAACTCCGTATCCCCGCTGGAGGAGCCAGCGGCTGGGCGCTGTTCATGGCCAACACCTCAGTTCAGGGAAGGAGAGCGGTCTGTGCTCCAGAGCAGTTCTATGTACGGCCACTTGGTCTGCAAGCAGCGTTTCACGGGAGTGTCGTCCGTCTGCAGCATCGGCTCTTCAAAGCCCATGACAACTGCTGTGCCTTCCACATACATGACCTGTCAAAGTAAACCCAACTCTGTCACCCTGTTCAAAAACTGAAAGGTCAGATGATTATTTTCACCGGGTCAGGAGAGGATTTGTTATGACACACATAAAATCTGTGAAGTTTTACATACTAATTTTTTTAATGGAATGGAAGTACAAAATTGAAAAACCCTAATCTTTGAATGCTTCTGCTCACATTTTGACATATGGAACTGGTGGAGATTTCACAGGGGTAATTTTAAGGACTTAACTACAAGTTATTCCAAATACTGAGTAGGAATATTTTCTGGAAGAAGTCTTAAGTCATTCTTGTTCCTTGTCTCTTAATGCCTTACAATCTTTTACTCTAAATTCTCCTTCAGGAACGCAGAAGCAGTCACATTGTGTCTGGTATATCCCTTGTTTCAAGAACGCTGAAATTGAAACAGGTCATCTTTGTTTCCTCAGTAAATGGCTCAAAAAATCCCCCTTTTTTTGATATAAGCCTGAACTACTAAAAAAATTCACAAAAAATTCTAAACAACCTGACTTAGATGTAGAGTTACTTCTAGAAGTTGCACGTTGTGTATGTTACATCTTCACTGTCCCTTACAGTTCAGACCTCCCTTATGACAGGTAGGTGTGGGAAGTGCTCTTTTCAAAATGCAGTTTCAGAGATGTGGTCTGGCCAAGCAATCCAGTATAGTAGCCCAAACAGATTGGGAGGACAAGAGTTTCCAATTCCAAATACATAATTTTGGAAGAAAATTATCAAAATAATAGCTTTGTAAAAAGTCTGTTTCAAGTTAGAGTATTCAGCTTTGCTTGGTGAGCGTTATTAGGGCTTAATTGTAAATCTTACCTTTTCATTATAATTAGATTGCTTCAGTCCATTATAATGGTAAACAGTGAATGACTCTGAAACCCTGGAGTCCTAATAGAAAGAAGACAGTTAATTTCATCTGGCATCCATTGTGCCTTGATTCTCTTCTCTTTATAACTAGACAGATGCATTCAACCAGGAAGACTCAAGAAAAGTGTTAAAAAGTACCATTTATTTTAGGTGACAAAAGCTTCATTTTACCTTTCTAATCAGAAATAAAAAACCAAAGGTCAGTAAATTAAAGAGTAATGCCCTGAAGAGCAAGTCATGATTTTCTGTATTCACCTGGACACTTTGAACTTCAACTTCAGCACTGACCATGGAAAGCCATCCTAATTTTTAATGTTAGACACCTTATGCAGTAATCACATGCATGTTTATTTATGACAGTTTGGATGACACAAAGGTTTTTACTAAGGACTAGATCCAATCTCTGGCCCTCCCTCCATCAGAGAGCTAAAGGCTAATATACTCCTATGAGGGTCTAAGTACTTTGAAGACACCAGTTCTGCCCAGGTCCAACAGCAAAGGTACTGGCTCTTGGTGATCTTTACATTCCAGGTGTTTAAATGCTGCAGTCCTAAGAGGACTGAAAGCTTTGGATTTCACTCAACCAGGAAACACAAACCAGGTGTAGTATCAGCACTTTTATGCCTACTGGACCAGGTTCCAAACAAAAGCTTATCCCTTTTTTGAGCACATGGAAGTAAAGGCTGGAACAAGAATAAATCTGCTCAAGTTACAGTACATCCATTAGATTACAAAACCCCTCATTTATTTTTCTACTCTTTAATGATTCACAGACTCTATTTCTCTATGGGTCTCTCACAGCCATCCAGGCTATTCAGTGGAGGGAGGGTGGTGAAAACAAAGATAAGAGGTAATTCTTACAGAAGTTGCTTCACAGAGATAAATAAAATTAGGCCTTCCTGTGAAGTAAAGAGGACACATTCATTTCCCTGAGGAAGTTATGCTCACCCAGAAGAGAAAAAAATGCTGTTTCCCAGTTCCTGTCCCATGTAAGTGCAGTTATTGTTTCCAAAAAAAAAAAAAAAAAAAAAAAGGGCTAGAAGGGAATTCAGGAATCCCCCTCTCCAGGTGACTGCACTAAGTAGTAAGGAGTCAGGCTGAATAGCTTTGAATAATTTTTTTCTAAGCCAACAGCTTTCAGAAGAAAAGCTGAGATACCTTCCTGCTTTAAGGTGGAGTTGAGGACTTCCTGTAAGAGCAAGAATAGGGGTTTGAATATTCCCAGTGAAGGAATCTGGATCTCCTGAGCCCTAGCTACATGTTCAAATATTAGCATCAACAATTCCAACCATCACTGGTATCTGTTATTTCCTCACATTATTTAATAGAAAGACATTCATCATCATTTCTGCAGAATTTTACTTTAAGAAAGAATTCTGAGCAAGGTGTCAGTATGGGTAAGGCCTACAGCTACCTGATCCACAGAGTACAGACAGATTGAAAAAATGGATACTGGAAGGTTCCAGTCCAAAATATTCTGATTGCTCAAACAGCACCCATTAGGCAGTAACAATTCCCATGTTTTTTACTGGAGTCAGTGAAGGCTTAAAAGGACAGGCAAAACTGAGTGGTGGGGAATCACATGTAGCAGGGAATGGCACTTGACAGACAGGCACAGACTTGGGGTCTCCAACTTTACAGGAGGCAGAGCTCCTCCACCAAGGTGACCAAGGCAGGGTTCTGCCCATGATTGCACTATGCTTTGTTCTTCAGCTTCCCCTCTTCAGCCAGTGATGCCCTTATGACAGGCAGGAGAGGCAGCAGCCCCTTACAATGGCTCTTTTCTCCTCCACCTCCCTATAGCCCATGGTACTGGACAGTTCAGGCACAGCCAATTATGGAGGATGTTCTTTGGCATTCTGAACTTCATTCTAAGCATTCTAAAATGAAGCAGTGGAATCTTCCAGATGTGCAAATGTAATATAATTTTCAGAAATAAATTATATATTCAATTGTACATACATTTCCACCTCTGTATAAACAAATGACGGGAAGAAGAAACAGTTGGCAAAAATACAATGCAGACACAATTCTAAAAGGCCAGAGAAAATGAACACTAACTCCTCTTTCTCTTTCCTCCAGATGATGAAAGCCTCTGAATGACATATTTAGTCCCTACCATCTTTGGCAGCGCAATTCTAGCATCTTCTGACTGACCAAGACTGGTGTCTTTTCATAGTACCCAATGCTATACCCAGTGCTGCACAATCCTAACAAAAACAATCTTGCTTGAAGGTACTTAAACCCATCAGTTTCGCATTTCCTTGATTGTAAAAACGAAGACACATAGTTTCAGTGACATATTAAACTAAAAAGCCTTTAAAGAAGTACTCCTCTCAGCCCTTCTCCTGCTTCCACCAGCCTATCCTTCTATCCCCAGGTAAACCTGCTCTCTTTTGCCAATAAAAGTACGTGCATGGCCACGGAACAAGCCCCCACACACCTGCAAGGAGAGCTCTTATCCATACCAGCTCCCTGTTCTAGTTTACCACAAATCTGTTTAAAGAGGTGGCAGGGAGGCAGCGTGTGTGCAGGAAAACATGATCCAAGGCAAAGGGAAGATGACAGCAGTGCTAGGTAAACACCTGCCTCTCAGTAGTGGTGCAGTCTTCAAGAATATAGAAGAGACTGAGAGTTTGAAAATAATTTTCCAATACCCTAAACTTCCACATATGTTAAAACTAAGTCTAACATGACTTCTTTGTTAAACTGTCAAAAATTTTACATTATCAAGAAATGTACATAAAAATAGTTTTAAATATGTTTGCAACCTTTTTCCATCTACATGCAAGCTTTCTAATATTGATAAAACCAGTATGGTCATTTATTCTCAGAAAAACCAGACTCAGATGAAATTTTTGAGTAAGGAAACAATTCAATGTCATACACAAAATGATTATGTATTTCCTGAAGTTAAATTTAGAACAATGGAGTTTCTTTCCAGTGTAAAGCTGACAAAATCATGGACCTGTTATAGAAAGCAGAAGTCTACCGTTTGTGGTGGAATACAGAAGTTATCTGCATATCAGCTGAGTTGGATGAATGCAATAATTACTAAAAATTACTTTTGTTATATTCATGAAAGTTTTTAATGAATCTCAATGCCAAACAGACAATGCTCTGCAGCAATAAAGCTATATTGATTACCTGCTCAGGGAAAAATTCTTGTAGAAAGGGTCCCAGTAGTATGATGCCCAGTCCTTCTGGGTCTAATTTGGTCTTCATGAGGTTTACACTAAGATAAAAACATTGAATATAAAGTATGAGTAAGAGACTCTTATTCTTGCATGACTAAGTTATGCTGTGCTACCACAGTACTGACTGCCAAGTATAGCAATACTATTCTATTTTTAATCGTAAGTGACAAATGCACCAGAATGGCACGCAAGTTGCCAAAAACATGGTTATTTTTAAGTAAAAGTAATCTGTTATTTTAAATTAAATAAGTGATTATTCTGAAGGACCACCATATTTGGTAAAATAATTTGAAACCCATATAATCTAAAACCAGGTTTACAGCCTAAAAGGCATTTTGCTGTCTTGTAAGCATTCTTTAAAGATACAAAAACCAGCCATCTTTCAAATATAGCTCTGTTACTGCCAAACAACCTGTTTTTAAACAGAGATTTGAGAACCTTCCAAGATTTTCTAAGTACGCTGAAATAAAATAAAATAAAATTTAACAGAGACATTTCTTATTTACATCACGTACTTGGTATTAAAGAAGCCAGAACCAACAAACAATGGAAATACTAACAATACTAATCTGGAAGCCTTACTGCATGACTACAGTCTAATTTCAGGTCACTGCAAACGGAGCTCAATTATAAGACTATATATCTATTTAAGCAATATATTTCTACAGGCAGCAGATGGTATCTATTTGCATCTACCTAGCCCTCTGCTTGAGTTACAAGTTGTACCGTACACAAGAATGTCCTCGTTGGATCAAACCAACAGAGCGTCTTGCCCAGTATCCTGTTCTGACACTGGTCAGTAGTGGATGCTTACGACAGAGAACAACAGGGCAAACACACATCCTTAGTTTACCCTCCCCATTTCCAGCAGTCTGCTGCTCAAAGACATCTTCAGTGACAGGCAGTATCTAAAACACAAAGATATATATTTTTCTTTCCATGCATGTGCCTAACTGACTTTGATTCTGGCTCTTAATAAACTCCAGTCAAAAAATTTGAATTAAACTATGGATTCTGGGAATAAGTGTATTCTCTGTTTTGAACCTATCACCTGATTCAGTTTGATGACACCTCATTTTTGTATTGTGTGAAGCAATTAACAGTTATCACTATTTACTATGTCAACAGCTGTCTATTTTTTCCAGGGCAAACAGTCCTAACCTAGCTTTTCCTTGTAGTAATGGCATTCTGTATCTTTAATTAGCCTTGTTGCCTTCCTGGTACCTTTCTACAATATTCTTTTTCCAAGACGGAGTGACAAATCAGGCATTTATATATATAACTCATATGAATCCTACTCCACATGTCTATCACTATGAGTTTAAATACAGGGTTCTGTTTCCTGACCAGTAAATCTAGTTCACAGACCAACAATGTGTATGTGAAATCAGCACTGCTTTATCCCCTGAGCACCAATCTACATTTACTTTATTGATACTTCTCTGTTACCTTATCTTCTAGTAACTTCTGCTGCTCTTCACCGTTCTTTTTTTAATATCTCCAACACATTTGTACCAGCAACAATCATACAAATCCCTACTGTCAAATCCTTGCTGGTAAAGTAACAAAATACACAGACTTAGTACAAATTTGCTGTAAAATTTCTCTAATTATCTCCCTCCATTAAGAAAAAGTGACATTTTTATTCCTTGATCAATTCTTTATCTACAAAAAATATTCCTTACTATTTCATGTCTACACATGAAACATCTACATGTGAATTTTACCTAGACTGGCCTTTAAATCCTTTTCTAAGTCCTATTGTTTGTTTGTCACCTTTCTCACTCCTATACTGTTTGGTACCAGCACAGTTCACAGTGGTAGGTAACCTCAAATAGTTCAGCAATATCATTCTGATGTTTGTTCAGGATTTGGTGTTTTTTTTAACTTATTCTGACACTTCAGAATCTTAGTTACTCTGGCCACCCATGGAAAGGCTTAAGTGCGGAACCACTCTGTAATCTTCTCAGTGACAGGGAGAACTGCTCCCTACCACCTTCTCTGGTGAATATGAAGAACTCACTGCACTTTTCTAATTTGAATACTTTTAAGACATTGGGAATCATCTATCAGAACTACAAACCTCCTGCAAGCCTCTTGGCACTGTTGGTCTCAGAAGAATACTATTAGGTTTTGTTTTATAACCTCACTTATTAGTCTACAGATTTTAACTCTGCTTTATATTGTTCTTACAATAAGTAAATAATAAAATAAATGAATAAATACAATAAATCCAGATTTTTTTTTTTAATGCTTGCACTACATTTTCCTTTCAGAAAACACACTCCTAGTTCCTCATAGATGCCTCTTCTACTACTTAGGCCTTTAACCACACCCCCAGGTCTCTTTAGTTGGGGGTGGTGGGGAGAAGGTGTAGTTTCCAAGGTCTTTTTGATTGTTGCACAGAAGCATTTTGTCCTTTTGGCTACTACTTAAGTTTCTTTATCTTTAAGTAACTTCCTTTCTTGGTCCTAACATAGAACTAGTAGTACATTATTTGGATTCTTTTTGTTTCTCCCTCAACACAAAGAGGATGTACTATGCAAATCTTAAGAGAGTGGCTCTGTTAAGGTCCTTGGAAGAAAAATTTTAAAATTCATTACACTGAATGTGGTATCCTATAAACTAGGCTAATTTATTATTTTTAAAAAAATTAACTACTCAAGTGAAACCACAATTGAGGATTTGTGAGGTACTGGACTTCAATTGTTCTATTCCTCATTCCCACTGTTCTCAAAGTACAAAATTTTGGCTATTTCAGTGGCTGTTTGAAACCTGCCCAAATTCTTGAAATGCTGCAATGGAGCTGCAAAAACATTGTGTTTGCAAACAGAACCATAACAGATAAATTTTAAAATGCACTTAAAATTATGTCATGAAATTAAAGCAAGGTATATACTCACTAAAGAAATACAAGAACTGTTTAAAAACACAGCACTACATACGTTTTTAAATATGGCCAGTGTACAAAATTCAATCAGTTAAGCAGGAGGGTAGATCTAATAAACTTGGATTATGCTATGTTTCAACTGAGGTTTTAACCTTCAGCAAATCATTAACACATTTCAGTGTTACTGGTACCACAGCAGGGCTACTGAACATGTGTGCTTGTACTTCAGCCTCCTCAGTGCAAAGCCTGGCACTGAACTGAAGAGGTTACAAGTGTTGGGGTGATTATGGCCTTTGTACTGTTATGGCTGAGAAGTCTGTGGGGACAGAAGCCTCCAGTACTGGTCAAACAGACAGAGAGCATAAAATGTTTTAAGCACACTAAACCTCCATTGACAGATGTGTTCAAACTGGTGCCCTAAAGGGCATTAAATGGTTTTTAGAAACAGGCAAAACAAATGAGACAGGTGGGTTCTCACATGCATTTACTAAGAGACCAGAAAACTGCTATAAACACATGCAATGGCTTCCAGTACTGGCTAAGTCACCTTGCTAATTCATGTCTGCTCTACAGAATTTCCCCCTCTATAATTCTAAAATTCTAATCAGGTGTGATCTTTATGCTTTCTGAGATTCTGAGAAACTTAAAGCCTTGGATTAGATAATCACAAATTTAAACAGTACATTTGGAAGCAAGGCCTTTAATTTTCCTTTAGAACAAACAAACAAAAAAACAAGGAAAAAACCCTGTATGAAGTTAGAAATAGGTTATTTATACTTGTGCTCCACACTAAAAAGACAGAACATCTAGAACCCAAACAGAGTAGGTTCTCAAGATAACAGTATTAGGCAATATGTTTTTTGAGATGATTGAAGAATGCATATACCACAGTTTGACCATACTTTTCAATACAGCAGGTCTTTTGACTGGCTCTTTGTATAACAATTTATATTTTATGTGCTATGCACAACAAAATAGGACAGGGTTATGCCACAAATACCCTAAAACACAAATAGCCAAATGTAAAAACCACTGGATGAAGAAAGAGGGTTTCTGCACATGTATGAGACAGCAGAACAAAAAGGTGAAAGAAATCTCAGACCTATTAAAGAATGGCTTTTTTCTTTCTCCTTCTTTAAAAAAAAAGTCTTTTGCAGATTTACCACTTATTCATAATATGTCATAATATGAACGTGAGCCTTTTGTCTGGTACTTTCTTTTGGCTTGAATATCTCTTTATTTCAGTTATTACTCCTATCCTCCAGAGAACACCTCAGTAAACTTCATTACACTATAAACATTTGTAAGGAGAGAAAATGGGCCCAGTCACTTTTCAGATGGCTCTGGTAAGTAAACTTGCACTCTCCACAGTCATTCCAGTTTTGACCTAACTAAACCAGACCATATGTTTACAAGAGAGCAGAAGCAACTTGTGGAGCAGTAAAAATGTACAAATGTTCAGCTCTCCTTTCTGGGTTAAGCATTTAGTCACAAAGCATGGTAAGTTTTGACACTAAAGGTTAACTGTTGTCACTTAATATTAGTCTTGTCTGTCCACATTAGAGCTAAAACATTTGAGTTTTAGCTCCAACCCTGGGAATCAATGTGTTATTTCTGAAAATAAATGGCAATTATAAACACTACTAGGTCCTGAGTGCTGATGGAAACAAAACTGTAACTGAAGCAGTTTCAGCTTCCAATGCTGCGGAAAGATCCAGTGGTAATCCAAACTTGCCCCTGAACACCTTGACTGTTTAGCTCTACTGTCACACCATTTCACCTGCATTAATTTATAGAAATATAATCCCAATTATCTGCTCAATATATAGTAATGCAGTAGGTTTGAGGGCTTTTTTTTTTTTTTCTTTCTTCTAGTTATCACTACTGAAGTTAGAGACATCTTAAATTTAATTCCTCCCATTTAATTTAAAGCTTGATATTTCAAAATAACATTCTGTGCCCAGAATGTAAACTAGGAAAAAAAAATCCAAACCAGGAAAAACCCCAAACCAACCCGAAATTATAATATATATGTGGTAAATTGAATCAAGAAAGAAAGCCTTAAATAATAATTAATGTCATTAATTGATACTTCTGCAGGATTTAAATTTTATTATACTTACTATTCAGGATCTGAAACAAGGTCCAGAGCCTTCATTACATCTTCTAGCAATGTGTCAGGTATAAACCCATTATCTGAAGAAGTAGCAAAGTTTCTTGTGAGGAAAAGAAACAAAACGCTTTCCAGGAGAACAAGTTTCACTTAAAAATACAAATACAATGTATCTTTATGTGTAAAATTTGCAAGCAAATGGTGGGGTACTAGAAGGGAAGTTTTCACATGCTTCTTTCACACTTAAAAAAGGAAAAAAGAGTACAATACAGAAACTGGATTTATCATTCATACACTTAGAAATTTAATGCTTGCTAAGAACTCAATCTTTTTACAGAGTTATCTACTAGGTACCTTGGGATAATAACTGTACTGTTTTTCCCTTTTGATTAGTTAAAATAGTACCTGAATGCTAGACAACCTCTGTTTTCCAAAACATAAGAAAATTTTCCGTGTATGCTGCATACATTCAAGAAAAAAATCTCAAGAATAATGAATCAGATCAGATCAGTTGTTTATGAAAATTTAATATAGGAGAAATAAATTTTATTTAAGCTTTATGTTAATTACAAAGAATGGAACAAGGTTAAAAAATGTCTCTTAAAAACTTACTATTGCACAACTTCCCTCACTGCAGAATTCTCAGATAATTTCTTCATAGAATTATGGAATGGTTTGGGTAGAAGGGACCTTAAAGATCACCCAGTTCCAACCTGCCTGCTGTGGGCAGGGAGACCTGTCAGTAGACCAGGGTGCTCAATGTCACTTGTAGATTGATTCATGTACTGAACATTTCTTAAGGACTAGCCATTTAATTCCTCTCTTAATGAGTACATTTCTATTAGAAAGATCTTATTTCAGCACAAAGTTCAACCCTTACCCTCAGGGTCATATGTCTGGAAAACTCTTCTTGCTTGTTCTGAAGGTGCTTCTGGAGCAACAAGGGCCATGTCCTATGGGGGTGAAAAGAAAACCCACAAAGAAAACTTACAAAACATTCTCACTTCAGACACAGAACTAAGAAAATATTTAGCCATACTACACCCAGTTGGAACCTAAATTAATGAAAATTTCAATACAACAGAAGAAAAGTTATTTGGCAGTTTTGCTAACAGTGATGTAAAACAATCGAGAATATGCTAAAGATTATTCCACAAACTTCTAGATGAATTTTATGCAAGCCTTTTTGTGTGGATATTGTAGCACAAAAGCTAAATAGAAACTACAATTCCAATAATTTGTACTCAAGAGCTCCAGGTGGGAAAGCGCACAGAAAAAACTAATTTGGGATGAATCTCTTTGTCCTGCTAATCTCTCCTGATGAGAACAACTTGAAAATTGCTTGCTTTACTCACTGGAAATATAAATGCTAGATTTTCACATTAACTCAGTATCACAATAATGTAATTTTAAGGATCCATAAATATGACTTAATAGAAACAAATCCACTGTTTAACAGAAAAACTTCCATTGATTTTATAAATGAATAACTAGAACATTTACAGAAAACTAACATTTTAACCGTGTTTCTTCATGTTTACATATGTTCTAAAATTCTTTAAAATACATTCAGATAAAAACTCTGTATTAGCGCAACACAGTTTCATGATGCCAAATAATGTATGAGGTTTTGCAGTTGTTGAGCACATACCCTGTCATAATGGATAA
>WEIU01007481.1:0-36013 GCA_013389925.1 Aegithalos caudatus
TCAAGAAAACCTAAATGTAGATATTCAATTTGGCATGGACTACCTTACTGTCTTGTAGCTGTCCTGGTTGTGAAAAGGATAGTAACTCAACAAGCACTGGCTTCAATCTACCTTAGAACTTTTAGCCACCAAAGGGACAAAATGCCAGCTTGAATTTTCTGTCTTGAACATGATGCTATTGTCACTGTCTGTAGCTGTTGATTAATCACCTTCAGTGCTCTGAATAGTGCTGGTTAAATATTTTACCTCTTCCTCAAACATGGTGCTTTGAATTCTGCTTGTGCATTGTGCAATCATCTCAAGTACTGAACTCCTCACCATGCCTCTACAGCATTCTCATGTTTGGTAACAACGATTTTGAGCACTTCTGTTTACCACTGTGACACGACTCCTGCTGTAATGGGATTATTATGGAGTATCAAACACTTGCTCTTTGAAAGTGTGTTTGCTTTTTTGATGTTGTGTTCAGAAGCCTTCAGTAGTATTGTTGTTGGGGTTTTTTTTTTTTTCCCTTTCCCCCCACATCTTCATCTTCCAGCTTCTCCATAAGCTGTTGCAGAGGGGAGTATTTTTAATGCTTATTTGGTGTGTTAGTAATACACCCAGACAAAATATTTAGAGTCTCGTTTGGGAAGATTAGGCCAAACATTAAAAATCACCAGCAAGTAATGTTTGAGTAGTAAAATACATCTCTTGCTACAGAATAGCATCAAGAAACAGGAATGTGAAAAACCAAAGCAAATCTCTAACTCCCTCTTAGAATTGACATTGCATAAGTTTTTAGAGGTGAAATTTCAAGTTCAAAAATACCTAAACCGTCAAGAATCTTCATAAAACATTTTAAATTAACTAAGTACCATAGGAGACTGTCTCATTCTCATGAAATTTTGTTGGCTGATGATTTAAAAATGTGCTTTTTTGAGTTATTGTGCCTTACTATAAGGGCAAGAGTCCTTCATGGCAGGGGCTTCTGAGACTGTGACTGTGATGTTTTGAAAAGCAGTTGCATTCATTTCACATTGAAAACAAGCCTTTTTCTGTGGGGATCTGACCCTCCTCAGTGACCTTCCTCAGAAATGGAGTGTTTTCTGACAACTGAGATTTTTAATTTGAGGAAAGGACAGAGGTAGTCTGAATGTCTCTTAGTGTATAGCCTTTTAGGACCTTGGGTTACCTGTTATTGCCTTGGAGGAATTTCACTCACTTATTGCAAGGAATTTTGCCAAGCCTGTGTAATTTGGTTGAAAGCAAAGTTTTCTGAGGTCTGTTCATCACGTGAGTGCTTGTAAGGTTATTCTGGCTTTCATATCTTTCAGCTGAAATACTGATGATAGCACTACCCTCGACAAGGATGTGGCTGTTTAACAACTGTTGTATGCTGCATTGTGCTGCAGATTCAAAACGGGGGATCAAGATCAGCCACACAGAGCATTTTTTATTTTATTTTTAGTGGGTGTCTGTGGTGATGTCTTTTGGTTGTTCCTTTTGTAGATTCTTTGTATAAGGAAATATAAATATTCTGTGTCCATGAGACTGATAAAGCATAGTGTGTGGCAGGATATCTAAAAATCAGCTACTGCTTTGCTGAAATGGTTGGGGTCTGTTCATTGGTTCAAAATCCTAGTGTGCTTCCCTGAGAGTGTTGAGGCCTGCAGAGATGGCTTATTTTAAAGCCTCCTATTGCCATGTGGACTCTGACACAGTGATGTGGAAAGGTGTACTTCTACCAACAAAACTGAGTGAGAACTGTTGCAAAGCATTGTTCCCATGGCTACAGTGAAATTTGAGAGGTCTGTGGTGTACAAAGTGTGTTCACTGGTTGCCTGATTACAGGGTGCTGTCACAAGCACTAGACAAGCATGGTCCATTGACCTGCAGCAAATTGCATTAGTTGTGGGTGTAGTTCACAGACTTGCAGTTTTCCATGGGATGAGTAAGCACTGGCCTAGAAATCCTCCAGGGACATCACGTAGGAAGGAGGCAACTGCCAAATTCCTCTGCTCCTTATTATTATATTTTCAGAGCATCTGACTCTGGAATCTGCAGCTCCTGGCCATGGTTCAACTCGTCAATTGTGATGTCTCCCTGCTTTTAGTTCTGCTTTTAGTCTCTGTCCTGATGGACACTAAGAACCAGTAAGAAAGGCCAACCTAGTAATCTCTCCTGAAAAGTAACATGATCCTATGGACATAGCACTATTAACTTCTGGAGGACACACAGATCATTAAAGGACAGACACCCTTCCAGGCCTTCAGTGACACTTAACTGAGTTATTTAAAGATTGTTGTCATCCAGTAAGATTGGATATAAAGTA
Source organism: Aegithalos caudatus (assembly GCA_013389925.1). Lineage (NCBI taxonomy): Eukaryota > Metazoa > Chordata > Aves > Passeriformes > Aegithalidae > Aegithalos > Aegithalos caudatus. The sequence goes on from WEIU01007481.1 coordinate 2,315, forward strand.
AAACTATGCTGCTGTCCAAAAGCTGTGTCAGAAAATGTTAAGGGGTCATTTGTCTTCTGAGAAGGAATGTGCCAAATCCATGATTTCTCCTGAGGGTCGCAGACTAAAATTATCCATATGCATATCCATATTATCTTTTTTATTTATTGAATTTCAAAAGAGAGTCTGCCAGATTGCAGAAATTAGTATTTTCTGTGACTCAGAGGTTCTGAGGCTATTGACTAACCATGATTTTTGTTAGGGTGAGCATTGTGATGCAGCTGGAGGGCCTTGCACTTCTTTGCTCATGTTGTGAGTAAGCAGGTAGGAGGACAGGCAGGAATTAGAGAGTCCATCCCAGCTTCCCCAGTAGTTATCAGTGTTCTGCTAGCATATCCATTGTTAACAGCATTTTTTGTTGCTTTCTCCCCTTCAGAGCAGAGGCACAGTCAAGTGGGAATTAATGGCAGTTGTAGTATCTGGTTTTGCAGAATGATTTCTTCACTTGCTGCTCATTTCCACACTAACTCACCTTAATCCTCGCTTGAACTCTGCTCATAGTCTTCATCTGCAGAGCTGCACGTAGGACAGTTCTGTGAACCTTTGTAAAGGAGGAATGTCTCTGAACTCAAAGTTTGAGCTTCATTGTCTTCTTCAAGCTCCAGACAGGAGTACTTCCTGTGGCTGGTGAATCAATGCATATCAGAGAGAACTGAAATTTTACAAAGAATATTACTGTTCCTCACAAAAGTTGAATGAAGCTGTGCTTATTTGAGGGAATAAGAAAGTGATGATGGAGACAAAGTAGGTTCTATGTTTTGTGCCACATATCTAGTGGTGGATCAGACAGGAACCTGCACCTTTCCTCCACCTATGCCCCTCTTCTCTCACCTCCAGTCAATTCTTTACATTGCCCCTTGAGGCATTCAAAGAAATGAGCCAAACTAACTGGTAAAATTTGTGATGTTCTTTGGAGAGCAGGGAGGCTGCAGCTTCCAGGATATTCATCCATTTGGATGGAGCTCTTTTGAGCTCCATTTAAGAATAGGAATGTGCCATTTTGACCAAGCACTCTGGTTTGGATAGTGAACTACCTTCTCTGTGCTGAGCCACAGTCTTTTAAAGTATGTTAATTTGGTTTTAGCAGTTTAAATAAAAAGTTGAAGAAGAAGAGTTGAAGAATTTTACTTCTACCTTTCCTCCTCTGGTCCATTACTGGGATCTTTCTTGGTTGAGCTAGGTGGTGATATGGGAGTAGATGGGACAAGTTGTCTTGATGGATGACTATACATGTCATATATATATATATGTGTGTGTGTATATACACATGCTAAGGCAGGAGAGAGAGGTAGTTTGTGTCCCTTGCTTTGAAGTAATCTGATGTTAGTGCAGCATAATCCTTCCCCACAGCTCTAGGAAGAGCTGGGAAGAACAAACCATGGAAAAGGTGGTAGCCTTTGTTCTCAGGAATACCTTGCTCTTGAGGTATTGCCAGACCACTTCCTGCTTTCCTGTTTCCTGCAGCATCTGTTTAAAACCTGGAGGGAAGCAAAGGAAAGTGTTTGATGAGCTTTGGAGATGAGACCAGAGCTGTAGTGTGGGATGTGCTATTTCTTAGTGTCTAGGAGAGATGTGCAAGTAGAAGGAAGGCAGTTGATGGGTGTTCAGTCTTCACATGAGAAGCAGCTGCTAATTCTCTGCTAATCTGGAGAATACCTTTACTTTCCCATATTCAAGTGTGTCTATACACCAGAGCATTGGGCATCTCCAGGAGCTACTCCCATCCCTTGAGAGGTGGGCTGGATGTCACAGCTTTGACTTCCAGCCTATAAAACTGACGCCCTCTGTACTTGAATGAGCACAGTGACCTTTTAGAACACAAAAAAAGTTGATGCTGTCTGATTCAGAAAGCAGCAGTCTACCTCTTTCAGAACAATAACAGCCAGGAACATGCTGCCACCCCACATGCTCTTTGATATCCTGACTTTCTGGAGAATACTGTGGCTTAGATTGCAAAAAATGCTTTGCTTTGCCTGGCTGATTAATGTCACGATGAGTGAAACTCCAGACTCTGGAAACTTTAATTTTCTAGTGGCATTTGGAAGCTGAATCTAAATAGCTCAGATCCAGAAAATGTAATCAGAGGAAGTTCTGCTTGTGTCTCTGTAGAGTTGTCAGGTTCATTGGAGGGAGTGGTTAAAAAAACTTTAAAAAAAAATTGACTGAGTGTTCCTAACAAAAATGGGAGGTGTGTTTGCAGAGATGATTTTACAGGAAAAACATAGAAGAAGTGTGCAGTGAGATAACACCTTCAATTACAACAGATTCTCATACACACTTAGAAGAATGGCTCAAGAGGACATCAAATATCTGCTGGTATCTCTAGACTTCTCTACCCAGGTTTTATATTTCTGGATATCTTCACTGTGGATAAACTGTTGCTTGTGTTCTAGCTTCCCTTTGTTTCAGAGTTGCCTATGTCTTAAATCAAAATTGTATATGCCATCTTGGAATAATTAGGCTAGTAATGGTGTATCATGAAGGGCATGTTGTGTTATAAAACATTGGAGGATTGAACTTGGTAAATACTAAGGCCCAGAAGGAAATCCCCTTTTTTTCAGCTTAGCTGAGTTTTGCAGTTTATTTGAATTACAGAGTTCAACCTTTATTTAATTCAGCATCATTCCTGTTGGTAGCACTTGCTTTCAGTCAAGTTTTTCTGTTCTATCACAGCTGTTGATTGAAATTGAAGAAATAAACTACTTGATTTGTTTTGAAGTAGGATACTTGGCACACTCACCCACAGGAATTGATGCTTAATTCACATCACAATTGTTTTAACAATTTCAATTATTGTCTCTGTTTGGGCAAGCACCACTTTACTTGTTATGCAGCAGGTTATTGCTAGAGTATCCTATGTCTTTGTATAAAATAGACTGGCAGAGCCAAGTTTAGGATGTTTCTCTTGTCCTTACTTATTTGAGAGTGATCTCTGCTGATAATGTACATAATGTATTGGCTCTCTCTCCACGAGTAAAATACCAGTTGCCGGGCTGTTCAGTCTATAGAGAACAGATGACCATGCAGTGTGTTTTCCTGGATCTGTTCTAATTTGAGAACTTGCTACTTTAAAGAAGTTTTGCTGAACTAGAGCCCTTAAACATTACTTTTGCTTGAAGGTGGTCTGCCTTTTGACAAAAGTCCAGGAATGAGAGGCAGAGCTAGGTTGTCTTTCTTGCTGTTGTATAGGTTGGTGACCTTTGCAGATTGCATTAATAAAGCTTGCTGTGGAAGATTTCATAGAGGAGCTCAACTATTATGGTGTAGCACAGCTTTTTAGCATTTTGTACTCTTTGAAGATGGATACTATTAAAAACTTCTTAACAAGAGTTTAGGTTCTATATGACTTCCCCATCAGGAGCTCTGCTGAGTAATCTAAAAGCCAAGTTATTTCTGCCGTACAAGTAGTCCCCATGCTATGCAAGGCATAGCTGACCTTTGCAGCTCTGTATGTCACGTCCTGGCAAAGGGTTTGCGGCTGGACCTAGCACTTCTGTTGGCATGTAACCTGGAGGGGAATCCTGCCCACAGATCCATCACTGTATTGACTTTGCAGAGCTGGCAGGCATAAAAAACCTCAGAGACAATGTCAGAAAGAGGAGTAGGTAGAGCTTCTCATACAGGATGTGGTTTTTGATTTAAGAGATGCTTGTGTCTTGGAGATGCTTTTAAGAATACTTGGACAGGAAACAATGAAACTAGAAGGAAGATTTTCCTGCTTGACTTAATGCATAAGGGGTTAATTAAGGGGATTAATTCAAATTAATTAAATTAATTTGTTGTCTTTACATAATAAAAATCTAAAACTAATACTGGTTGATGAAAATGTTTTTGTGGAGTTTGTGCTTTGCTTTGGTTTTCACTGTTGAATTTTTATATTTTTGTAGTTCATTTCTTTGTTAGAAACAGACACTTGATAGGCATTTAGTGTATGTAATCCTTAGCATAAGACATAGCTTGACTTATAGAGAAGATTCCAGGCTTGGGATACAAACACAGATCAAATGCTTTAGACAAAGAATTAGGTGTCTTGAAAGCATGACAGTTTCTCATTTCAAACTGTGCTGACAGGTGGGCCAAAAGCCCTTGCAGAAGTTACTACCTCATCTTTAATCTTTGTACAGTTTGAGTTCATATACACATGCATTGACTCATCCATATTCTCATGTCTTGTCTCTGTTTTTTTTTTTTTTCTAAGAGTATATCAAAGGTTCACAAAGATAATAAATTTTGTATTATTGCTATTTAAGGCTTTTTGGTGTCCCTGGATGACTTTTACATACTAGGCAGTGGCTTGGTAATGTTGCAGACTACCAACAGTATTTTCAATGAAACCCTCATTAAGCAAATAGTGCCTGAATCCTTGTTAGCTTGGCAGAGAGTCCGCGTTGCCAACATGATGGCAAATGATGGCAAAACTTGGGCAGAGACCTTCTCAAAGTGCAACTCTGGTGAGTACACCTTCAATGCATCTTAGGAAAAAAGATGTGTACCCTCTATCTCTTGTTTCCTTCCCTTGGCAGGACCTGTAACTCTCTCTGTTCTCATACTCAGGAACCTACAACAATCAGTACATGGTTCTAGACCTGAAGAAGGTCAAGCTGCAGAGGAGTCTTGATGATGGTGCATTGTACATTGTTGAGCAGATCCCAACCCTTGTGGAGTATTCTGATCAAACAAATGTTCTCCGGAAAGGTAATAGTTCCTATAGTATTTACTGGCTAGGAAAACCATCTCTTTATGCCAACTGACAATTGTGTTTGTACCAGGGAAGGGTTTATTGAACACTAGTCCTGAGTTTAAAGTAAGGAAGCCTTGTGTGAGCATCCCTCTGTAGCCAGGTCAATTGCAATCTATTAGTTTATCTGGTATGCAATGAGCACCTGTGTCTCCTAGAAGCAGAGGAGGAAAAAATGGACTTTGTCTCCTTCCTTGCTTGCATCCCTGCCATTTTTCTGGTATTATTTTGCCCTGTCATAGAGACCAATGAGGGAAATGTGAGATCTCTTTGGAGCTAAAGTACTAAGTAACTGTGATGCTATGGGCTACTTGAAATGATTTTTGAATGGGGCACCCTGCAAGAAGATGAAATCTTGTATACCAGAGAAGTTCTGTGTTAAATTAATCTCCTGAACTTTTCTGGATCTCTGTTTTCTGATAAATATTTGCTCTTTAAAAGGTTCTTTAATTTCTTAGCAAAACTAGCAACAACTTGATGGAAAACAAACAAAAATCTTGGTGAAGCAGAACACTCACTGTCAGGTTTAATTTGCAAGTGTTTACTAGACATGTTATCAATAAAAAGCCTGAGCCTTAAGTGTGTCTGGTGCTTTGTGCTCCTTCCCTAATCACATGCTGAGGGGATAAATTGATGAATTGCTCATCATCAAAATGATGGGAAATTTGTCTATGTTATCAGCTGGGGTTGCTTCTCTTTGAAATTTTTCCTTGTGTCTAGCTTCTTGGAAAGTTCTGGCTTATTCTAGGCATTGCCACATTGTCAGTATGGTTTTATAAGATATTTCTTATTCATAATTTGGAAAAGTCCCATATCTTTCTCTTATGCATCTCTGTCTCTTTTGGCTTCCTTTGCTTTGGGCTTCTCAATGCTGTGTTGTATATGGGGTGCAGACAAAGAAGCAGATAGAGACCTTCTAGCTCTGGCTAGAAGAAAACATTGCAATCCCAGCATGGCAGTGTTATATCTGTGCAGAGAGGCCAGGCTTGGCAGGTACCCTGAGTTCCTTTTCAGCAATGATTTGGGAGCAGCTGTGTGGTATTCTCTGTAGGACTGAGCCCAAATCCTGGACCTGGGCACACAGTGACCATTTCTTGCCTCTCAGATGTTGTAGCTGCTCTGTTCTCAAAGGTGTCAAGCTTGAATTAGAGGTTACACTTACTTCACAGCTACAGTATGTCTTTTCCCAGATATCTAAATGTACCTTGTGCATATTGGATAACAGAGCAGTCAGTCTCTGGGAGTATAAACATTAGGAGGACAGCCTTTAATACCCAGGGTAGGCTAAGCACTGCCAAGTGCATTTTTGGAGACCTCAGCTGCTGTAAGCAGTAGATCTGAACTCCTCCATGCCATGCAGGACACCAGACAAGTCCCATCAAGGCCCCTGCCCTGTTCCCAGGTCCTTGGAGCAGCTCAGGTAATGGAGGTTTATCTTTCTCAAGAGCAATGCTGGCTTAAAGCCTCTGTAGAATAGCTGACCCTGGCACCCATCATCATTGCCATGTATCTGGTGTCCCAAGATAATGCACTTTGGGCACTCTAGTTTGGTCAGAGTGAGTTTGCCACCATCACTGGCTTTTTAATTCTCTTTGAAGCATAAACTGAGAAACAACAGAGAATGAGAATTGAAATCTCAAGTGAACAAAGGCAGGTATTACTGTAGTAAGCCTTATACTGAGGAAAAATGAAGCATTTCCTTATATAGATTTGAAAATTGAAAGATTTTTTTTCTTTATGGCATCTGTCATCTTGTTTTATAGACCAGTGCAGATGAGTTCCCAAAACCAGGCATCTTCTACATTGCCCTTTCCAGGAAAAGATGTCCAGATGCTTTCTGTATATTGACAAAGAAAACTCAGAAATCCTTTAGAAGAGGGGAGGGAGGGCAACACTCTCTCAAGTGAGGGAATAGGTCACAGGAGTAGGCTGCAGTTCATGTTTCTTGATGATGGAGTAATATATCAAAAACAACACATCAGAGCAAAACCTGGGATCTGAGTGTCTTCCACCATATGTGCAATATTCTCATTGCACTGTCTTTCAATATTGCTGATACCTTTTGCTCTCAAAGGGCAGAGGAGGGAAAGCATTTTGATTCAGGGATTTTTGCTGTCTTCATGCCATCCCTTCGTTTCAACCTCACAGTTTCTCTTGACTTGCTTTTCATCACTGTGCATCCTGCCAGGTTTCACTGGCTTATAGCAGCCCTTGGGTAAAGCCTGGCTTAGGTTGACTGCTGTACTCTCTGTGTGGGGTTTGCAGTCTTGCAGAGCCTGAGACTCAGAAGAGCTCTTGCTGGAGGAGAACTTCAATAGCTTTCTCTGTTTTAGCAGTTTTAACAAAAGCTTTTCCAGGTGGGAGAAAGGGGTCATATGTACGCACTGCCTTCATGTGAGACAATAGCTCCTTTTGGAATCTCAGCTAAACCTTACTGGTTTGGAAGCTGATGTATCCATATTCTCTGGCCTGTGTTGTTAGAGGCTGACAAGTTGCTCATTTCTGGAGGATGCCTGTATTACAACACAGCCTGTACACAACGTGTTTCCTTCAGGTAGGCTCTAAGTCATGTAAGTGAATACCAGCAGACAAGGTATTCCTGTCTTCCCTATTCTAGGCAGCACCCAAACTAGGCTTCCACTCAGACAGTGTTCCAGTGCTTATGCTGTCTGCGTATCATTCAGGAAATTTGGTTTGTATTTGTGTGTTTTGCTCCCAGTCAGTTTCAGTTGATTTTCTTGAGCATCTTACACCAGACTCCTCACACTGTGCTGGGCTGATCTTAATACGTGGAGGCCTGCATTTACCAGTGCCTAGATAGTAAATATCTAAGCCAAATCCTGATGTGTGTGATTTGAGAATGAACAACAGGGAATGTTAGTGCTTTGGAGACATCTTGAAAATGTGCTACTTAGCTCATGTTACATACTTGCTGTCCAAAAAGTAGAAAAAATTAAATGTTAAGGTATAGATATTTATTCTTAATTATTCCAGGACTTCTGGTACCCGGATTCTGACCTGGAAGGTCTCCTGGCTCTTTACAAGACCTTTCCACAGTGGTCTTCTTTCAGGCAGTTTTATGTCATCTACCTAAAACTCTTCTCCTGAGTGCTGCCTGGCATCCTTTGCTCTTCAGAGTTAACAAAACTGCAGGATTGCTTTTGGAAAAGTTAGAGTAAGATTCTGCTCTGCTGATCAATCACTTCTTAAACTTTGAAGGCAGCTACTGGCAAATATGCAGCAATCCCCCATCTTTCTTTATTGCTGTGTAACCCCCACTGCACAGTGTGTGTGTTGGTGGCCTGCCTCCTGTTCACCCCAAGCGTAGCTCTGTGGTCTCCATGTGTTTGTGTGTGTCACATCTCCTGTGTCACATTCCTGACATCTCAGCGTGGTGTGTTCTGCTTTGCTGAGATGGGAAGGGGGCCAGAGCGACTTCAGGCTTCTCACTGTGAAGTTTGGTGGAGGTAAAAAAAAAATCTTGCAGTCGTTTGGGGTTCATCAGGGAAAACCTCTGCAACAGGGCTGTGGTCATGCTGCATGTTCAGGCTCCTGCAAGTCTGATCTCAGCTGTTTTGCAAGGATGAGTCATGAGGGTGGAAGTCTGGGAGTGGGTTGCCTGGGCACACAGTCTCCAGTGGTGTTACACTGGGAGTCAACCCTGGTTATGCCAGTGACTGTTGCCTTATTGTGTTCAAACCAGTTTTCTGTGTTGTTCCTCGACATGCTGTTAAGGCAATGCAACATGGAAAAATATTTATTTTCTTTTCTGATATAAGCAAGAGCATCCAGCTTTTCCGCATGATTAACAGATTTGTCTCTGGCAGGTTACTGGCCTTCATACAATATCCCTTTCCATGAAAAGATTTACAATCTCAGTGGGTATGCATCATATGTTGTCAAGTACGGCATGGATTTCTCCTATGAGCTTGCTCCAAGAGCAAAAATCTTCCGTCGAGACCAGGGCAAGGTGACCAACTTGGAAAGCATGAAATACATCATGAGATACAACAGTAAGACACATGTTCATGTATGTGGAGCTGATCTTAATAAGCAGTGTTACTTTTATTTCTTGCATTATAGTGGGAAGCTGCAGCTTCACAATACAGATCAGTTATATTGTCCTAAATGCAGAATACACACAAAGCAAAAAGGTAACACAAGCTTACTTTGGAGGTAGGAAACTGGGCTAAATTTGCTCTATCAAGAACAAGGCCCCTTGGGCTTGTTATTTCATTTTTTGAGAAAGCTTCTGACTCCAAGAGAATTCATTGACTGCTATCACCTAATACATCTACAACCTGGCAATCTTGAAAGCCTTAAATCCTAAGATACAGTTAGATGTGATCCGACCAGAGAATTTAACGTAAAACTTAAGGTCTTTTTCCAAATTCAGGCAAATGGTCTTTTTCAGGTGGGATAGAGTTAATTTTCTTAGTGATTAATACAGTACTGTGTTTTAGATTGAGTATGATAATAATGTTGATAGTTCAAGTTTTACTTAAACTCTGATGTTTTAGTTGTTGATAAGTCAAGGACACTTCAGTTTCCCATGCTCTGCCAGTGAGCACGTGCACAAGAAGCTGGCAGAGTATGGCCAGGACATCTGACCTGAAGAGGCCAAAGGGATATTCCATACCATTGAACCTCATGCTTATTGTGTAAACTGTGGGAATTGGCTAGAAGGGGTTGATCACTGCTCAGGCATGGGCATTGCATTGGTCAGCAGGTGGTGAGCAATTGTATTGTGAATAACTTGTTTCTCTAAGGATTTATTCCTCTTTCCCTCCCTCTCCTTTTAAATTCTTATTATTAACAATTAAGTTATTGAAATTGTTGTTATCTCAACCCATAGTTTTTACCTTTTTCTGATTGTTTTCCCCATCCCCTGAGGGGTGGGGTTTGGAGGGATGTGGATGAACAGTTGTGTGGTACTTAGTTGCCAGTTGGGGTTGAACCAGGACAGTAGGTAATGCTCTGTTTTCTCCTCACAGGGTTTGCCTTAACCGGATTAAACCCAGTTTAATTAACTTCTGGCTAAGCCCATCTCAAAGTACTGATAGCTTTAGATAGTATATTTTTGTTCCCAATTATAGGGAGCTTGCTGATTACTGGGCTTGAGGTTTGGGAGGCCTCTCCCAGGGTGGGGTATTGTTCCTTCCTGGGCTGTGAGTAGCAGCATGCTTGTAGATGCTGAGCTCACCACCTTCCTCTCCTGGCTTGCAGCTACTGCAGCGGGTGTGCAAAGGTTTTGCTCCTTTGCTCCCACTTATTTTAATCCAGAAAAGGAAAACAAAGGTTTTCATTGCTGCATTTCCCCCTTGCCCAACCCATCCCCCCCAACCTGCCACCTCCATTTCTCTCCTGACAAAGTTTCTACAAGCTTTTGTCATGTGGAATTGCAGATATTTGTGGTTAGAGGTTGGCAGTGGTGCCCCTGGGATGCAGAGGTAGCTGTATGGTCTTGAATTAGGAGCTTGTCTACTTAATGTCCTGAATGCTGACCTGTAGCTGGTACGTAGGGAGAAGCACAGAAGCAGTGTGACAGAGTGCAGTTACTCAGCTTTTAGTGGCTCCAGTACTTGGCATCAGCTTTTTGTGAGGGGGCTAACTATTTTTTTTTTTTCTGCCCTTCCCACCACATTTCATCCCAGACTATCAGAGTGATCCTTATGCTGAACATAATCCTTGCAACACCATTTGCTGCCGGGAAGACCTGAATCCTTCTTTACCAGTGCCTGCAGGCTGCTATGACTCCAAGGTAAATTACCTCAATTTCAATATCTGCTGAATGTTTGCTGCAGCCTGTTTGTGCTCCTGTCAGACCTGTAGCATGTTTCCCTGAACCAGGGCAAGCATGGCTGGGCATGTCCGTTCCCTCTTTTCATGCCGTCCCAGTGCTTAGGTACCTCCTCAGATGGAAATTTTCTGCAGAATCTCATTTCCAGTCCCTGACATCAGTCCTGGCACAGTGGCAGAGGATATAGGGGGAGGTGTATGAATCAACTACATCCATGGGAGCTTGTGGTATTCAGGGGTTAAACCTCAAAGCCTTACAACAAGAAATGAGTCTTCAGCTCACTCAGGGAAGAAGACTGTTGTAGAGCCTCGGCCTCCTGTCCATTAGGACTCTCTGGCTGCCTCCCAGAGCCCACAGGAATGTGATTGCAGTCTCTCTTTAGGTTTACATTTACAACAGCCTGGCTCTCTAGTAAGCCACCCCTCTCTGCAAAACTGCTTTCTGAAAAGTTTGGTGAAGATCACTTTGCATTTTAGTAGGATGTGGGAAAATCTTTAGACTCACTGTCCTGGAGAAAGCAGCATTTGTTTTAGGCAGGTGATACAGTATTTTCACTGTGAAGAGCGATGCCCAGGTAAGCAGCTGTGCAGCCCTGGTGTGTTGAGAATTTGTAGTGTTTTATCCTGTGGGCTCCAGCCTGCTGCATTTCTGGATTATGAATTTGGTTGCTAGGATGGGACTGGGGAGGCTGTTTTGGCATCTCCATTGCTGCATCCAGCCAGCTGTGTGTTGCAGTGGACAGTAGTAGGAGACTCCCAGAGCTGCGTAATACAAGAGGAATACAGCAAATGGCTTTGTAGAGGAGTCTGGTAAGGGAGTGGTCAGTGCATGCTGCAGTGCCTTAGCCAGCACAGTTAGGCAAAGGGAATGGGCTGGGCTGGAGGTGGAACAGGGGGCCTAAGACAGGCATTGAAAGAAGTAACCCAGAGCACAGGCCAAACCTGTTCTAAACTCTACAGACATATTTAGTGTCTGAGTTTGGGAAGATGAAGCAGGCTGGAGACCTCTTTGGAAACAGTGAAGGAACAGCGCAGAGCCTGGGTAGCAATATTAACTCTGCTGCCTTTCTCCATTCCCAAATTACCTCGACATGCCCCAGGGGATGGGCCAAGTGCTCAACATGGTTAGAGCAGACCCCCTTATCTGCCTGCTGCAGCCCCATAAAAGCAGGGAGGGTTATCCTGAGGGGTAGATGCTCTGGCTCTTTCTGGCTAGTGCAAGGGCTAGAGGGCAAGTGTGGACTTGGGGTTTGCTGGTGCCCTTCAGCACTGCTGTGTAGCTGGAGATGCCTCTGCAGAGGGGAGGAATTACTGCCTGTGGATGTTTCCCTCTGCTCACTTCCCTCAGCTTATTATCAAATCTCCTGGAGCTGTTCTGCTGTCTAGGATGGCGATGTGTCAACCCTCACGCTGCCCTTTTGACCCGGGTTCCTGTCCTTTGTTCCAGGTATCGGATTTCCGCCTGGCTGCAGCATTCACAGCCTCTGCCATCAATGGCCCTCCGGTACAGGGCGGCCTCCCCGTCTTCAGCTGGAGACGGTTCAACCGCACGCGGCACCAAGGCCTGCCAGAGTCGTACAACTTCAATTTTGTCACCATGAGGCCAATCCTGTAAAACCAGCATCAATATCCACAAGTGGATTTTTTTTTTTAATGGAAACTTTATTTCTTATGTAATAAATCGACCTAGATGTCCACATCCCTGTGCCCACATCCCTGCCTTCCCATGTCCTGCCTGCTAGGCACTTTCTATTGATATTGGCTGCTTCTCTGCAGCCCAAAGCACGTTCCTTTCTTCTGAGCTGTTTGGGTGGCCCTTCCTTTGATTAGGATTGATGAGAAGCAGGTGGCACAGCTTTCTGTTGATCTGAGCCATCATCACAGCTGTTCCCAGAGCAGGAGTGAGGAGCAGTGCTACCAGTGAGAGTCATCTGTTTCTAGTGGGACCTGTCTGCAGGGCTTGGCCAAGCCAGGTGGCTGCTCTAGGCCATGATGGCCTTACCTCAGTGCTGGCTTTTGTCTGAGTAGTGTGCTGCAAGTTGCTTCCCATCAAGAGTGTGTTCTCCACGGCAGATCAGTCTGTTCTGTACAGGATGTGACTTTCAGTGGTATTGTCAAGACTTCCTTTGTGTGGCCAAAGCAGCTTGAAATGTCAGGCTGCAAGAGAGAATGAAGAGAAGCAGCCTGATGCTTTGGAAATGTCCTCGCCCCAGATTGGAGGGACAGAAATGTGACACAATGGATCTCTTGCAAGGGATCTGTCTCTTGGAACAGATCAGCCCATGCAGCTGCTCAGTGCCATCTTTTGCCTGCTATCTCAGCTGTGGCAGGGGAATGTAACAGTGAGATGGCTGTAAGGGCCAGGGCTGTGCACATTACTTTTAGTTACCTGTGTTTACTTATACCAAGGAGTCGAGTCACTAAGGGGCTGTTTTGTGTTAGATGTTCTAAGTGTAATTAAGTAAAACAAAACAAACAGCTCTTTCCTCATGTCCTTGATGGTCCAAGCTAAACAGCACACAGCACTGCCCGGTGTTATGAAGGTGAAGAATGAGCAGTATGAGGTTTTAATGAAGTCTCTAGAGTTTAGCTTGTATGATGGGGAAGTGAGCAAATTACAGCAAAATGGGTGAGGTTCTACCTAAATATTTGGCTGTCATAGTAAGGGTGATTTTTGCCAAGGGAAGAGGGAGACCAGAAGTTACAGCTGGTTTTGATGATGAAAAATGAAGGGACTGAAGTGATTTGTTTGCTGAGGTAGAGGTAGCTATGAGATGCTGTGTGCAGAGACCTCCTTCATGTGGTGGTAGAGCCACTGCCACAGATTGGATTGAATTGACCTAGATTGAACAGGCTGCAGCAGGCATTGAGGAGGACACTTAAGGAATGGAGCTGGGTCACAAAGAGCAATGCAAGGATCTGAGCTGCCAGCCAACAGAGGACCAAGAATCAGCTGCTTGTTCAAAAATGGAAGCACAGAGAAGCTGGAGGATGGCTTGACTTCACTTGTCACTCCTAGACAACACAGCAACATTACAGGATGTATTTACTGCTTTTTCACATTGTTTTATATAAAAGTACAAATGGAGAAGTACTGTTTAAAAGTTGGTCCCGAAACACCAGGAAATTGCCAGTGGATGACTGCAGTGAACAGTATTCTTTACCCAGGGCACATCTAGATGCTTCCACCTACAGGAAGTGGAGCTGTGTGGCACCTGTGATGTGCCCATGACATGACAAATATGCCGGGAAATGGCAGATCTGCCTTTCTCTCACTTGAGCTTCCTAGCCTGATGCATGACCTGCTTTGTGCTCCAACCCTGAGTTGCGGAAAAACTGGGAAAGCAGAGCTCTACTTTTGGGAGTCCCTTTCTGTAAGTAAGTATTTACACCAATGGGACTTTGTTAGTCTTCGGACTCCAATCCTTGTGACTGTGACTATTTTTTTTTTGCCTTTGGTTGTGCTGCTAAAGGCTGCTGCATTGCTCTTTCTGTGTTGTACTTTGTGCTTCCTTTGTTGCCAGGCCAGTCAGGGTTCATCTGCCAGTCCTGACCATAGCAGCCAAGTCCAGCTCCTCTTCCCTGCACATCAGTGACCAGAGGAGGCTTTGATATGGTTGCATGGTTCTGTAGGCAGGTGTAAAAGAACTGACAGCTGCATGAAGTTTAAAGGTCTCTTTGAGCATGTTATTTTGTTCTGCACATCCCACTTGGAAGGTATGCTCTAAGCAGAGGATTTGTGGCAGAAGTTGCCACCTTTTTCAAAAATACCCTGCTTCCAGGTTTTTCCAAGTCCTTTGACATCTGACTCTATAACTTCAGGTTTCCAGGTTTGGCTGAAGAGCGACTTAGTTGGTGGGGAGATGGAAGTGGCAGGTGGTTGCGATAAATCTCTCTTGCCATAATGAAAATTCTCCTTCAGTCAATGCCTAGAGGACATGTCTCCTCTCAGCAGGACTATCAAAATTGTTACACAAGCTTTCATATGCTTCACTAGCCCTCTTTTCTGAAACTCAGTAGCAAACTCACCCCTCCTGGTTGTAGTGGTCATACTCTGCACAGCCTCAGCTCTAACAGGGGCTACAGTCTGTCACAGCATCCTGTCTCTGTAGCAGAAGACACTGGGGCAAGGTCTTAGCAGTGCCTGCCCAGGCCAGGCTGCACAGTACGTCAGGGAGAAACCAACAGCGCTCCTTTGGCAGTATCCTGGTGCTGTGCTGCTGGCTCAGATTTGCTTCCCAGCCGACTGCTGGGGTTTTTTCAGTTTCCTTAGTAAAAGCATTAGTGGTGTGCAAAAATGGATTTTGCTGTTTGTACATTCTGCTCTGGGGCTGTAGCACTTACTTCCAGACCTACCATGGAGTGTGTACCAGAGCTACCCTGCAGCAAACAGTGCACATTCACATTCTCGCTTTGCTTTTCTTCAGCAGGAACCTCAATTACAGCAGTGCTTGAGCAGAGTAGTTATGCTGTATTTGATGATAAAACATAGGTTCTGCACTATGTGCAGTACATATGCTCTTAGTCTAAATAGGCAGTTTGAGAAATTCAGGACTTTTAAGTGGGATCGTGCTGAGGCATCACTTCACAAGAGTGAGTCCATCATCTTTTGGTCAGTGACTTGAAGCAAATTTTAGTTAGCGCATGGAAACTAATTATTACCATCACAAATTAATTATATGCCCTTGAAATACTGTCTTAGCAGTAACTCAGGATAGGCATGTTCTCCCTGTTCTCCATATTCTAAGTACTTGGAGTTCTCTACAATTTGGCAGCGGAGTTGGGTCTAGGAGGCAGATTTTCCCAGATTGCCTTCTAGTCCAGCTGTTTATCGGTCCCAAATGAGTTGCACATTGTCTGTCATGGTGCTGTTCCTGGCTTCTACCCTTGAAGCAGCTGGGGGGGAGGGCTGCAGGGCCCTTCATGATGCCTGCACTAAAACATACTTTTATTAGTCCTGATTTCATTATCCCTGAGTGAGTCACTTGATGCTGTGCATGGCAGCTGCTCCCTGGCCAGGTGACTGAGCCCTCATGCCTGAAGGGTGCTCTGAAAAACTCTGGTACTTTGTCCAAAGCCTCTTGCTGAAAGAATGACCATTGCTTCAGAGGTCAAATATGGCATCTTGGAGGGCAAGGAGAGCAGCAACCAGCAACAGGATTTCCATTACTGTATTCATCTGAGGTAACTTTGAGGTGCAAGTCACTTTATTCTGTCTGTCTATGCTTTGCAGAAATGCCTGGAAGACACTTTTCCAGAAGTTAGAGCATTGTTTTGGTTTTTTTGCTTCTGTGAGGGCAGCACCATGCAGTTGACTTCCTGGGAATGACCAAGAGCCAAACTTGCTGCTCCATGTTACTTGAGCAAGGTGGCAACACCTCTGAAGAGGAGGAGTAGGCTCTGGGCTCTTTTTTGAGAGAGTTGCCTTCTTAGGAACTAAGCATAGATGACTCAAAATGTTAAAAATGCAGTAGTTTTATTTCAAAGTATAAATTCCAGGCTTGTAAGACAAAACCCCACTACAGTTAACACAGACACACACTAAGATACAAACAAAAATGGGACACACACTAATCTACGTACAAAAATGGGGAAACCTGGCAACTGCCCAGTTTGTTGGACATTAAATCAGTCCTACTTTTTTTTTTTTTTTTTTTTTTTTTGTATTTACAAGTCCAGCTGCAAACCAAACAAGAAATGAGATATGGAGTTCTCCAACAAAGGATTTGCACATTTGACTTCTGATAGCCAAGAAATTACTAAAGCTGAACAGGAATCCCTCAACAACTACTCAACTATCTTATTTACAGCACACCCTATTAATTTAAGACAGTGGTACAAATATATATGTGTATGTGTATATATATGTGTGTTTGTATATACACACACATCTTTACATGTATATAGGCATATGTATATAAAAGAGAAGAAAAGAATGCTCAGCCTGCCTAATGACAATGAGAAAGATGTCTTTCTAACTTAACTGAAAAGGAAAATTCATTGATTTGCTTTCTCCTAGCTATCCTTAATTTTTTCTTTCTTCTCTCAGGTGTTTGGAAGGAAATAGATTTGCATGGCAGGGCTGGCTTAGTGTCATTTGATCTCTTCTCCCTCCAGTTTTTTCATACAATACCCCTGCCCCCAACCCAACAAATTAAAAAAATATATATTTAATATATCAAACTTCTCTTTAAAATATCTGCATAGATATTTCTGATAAAAGGACAATACTCAAAGGGTGTATAAGAAGGCAGAATCACAGCTTCATTTTGTACAGTCTATGCAATACTCATCCTGCCTCAGGAACAGACATGACCCATCCCTATATATAATATTGTTATTTATTTACTGTACATTTAAGACAAACAGCATCAAGGAAGGGCTGAAGTGGCTATTTATGTTACAGTACAAAATAATGTTCAGATCTTACTACATGGTCCCAGTGACAACTGAGGAGTTTTGCCTTTGTTTTCAAAGGAAGTAGAGTAAGACACCTTAATTTTACAGGGAGACCACCATGGGTGTTTCCAGCTTTGTGCTAAAACCTTGGGAAATGGGTTTCTTAGTGCTTGTGTTCAATGATTTAACATGGCCAAGGGCAGCACAAACAATTCCGAGGAGCAACGTGAGACCAATGCTGCTCAGCACATGGAAATAATTACAGGCTCAGAGATCTGCATCCCAGTCTTTTCTGAAGCTGCCACTGGAGACAGTACAGGTGCTATACCTGCAGTCTTCCCCCTCCTAGCATTTGTTTTTGTATCCAATGGAGTTTTTTAGCAATACTGAAATATAAAAGAGGCCAGTGAAGCTGTAACTAGAAGAAATGCAATAACCATTTTGCCATCAGCACTCCACAGGGCTCCTCCAAGTAGATTAACTAACCCAAATTACTTTCAACCTGGACATCCAGATGCCCTTGTATCACACAGAGAAAACAAACCTAAAATTAAATGAGCATGGAAAACACAGCTGTAACCAATGCTCTGTTTGCTAAAACACGGGCAACTCACTCCAGGGTTGTACTGCTGAAATGTCATGGACCTAAGAGGCATCAGCAAAACACAGAATCACAGAATTCAGACACAAGTCAGGAGCAACTTTATACCAAGCTATTGAAAGATGGAAAAACTTGCATTAAGTACAGAGAAGAAACCAAACCCAACACTTCATTTTAAAAGCCATATAGAAATTCTTAGCATATTTCAAAATGGATTATTGGAAGGCTTCAGCAATTGCCACTTTTCATTAATGAAGAGGCCAGTCTAGAAGCACAGTATTAACACACCTGTACTGAATGTTGCCAAATATTTTGGTAATACTTTCAAATAAAGTCAGTAAATGAAACTAATTGTTTCTGATTGATTGTTGCTGGCAGAAAGTTTCTCAATAGTTTTAATCTTTCTGGGAGGTGAAGGATAATAAAACCATCAGCCACTCAGCTACATGGGAAAAACTGCCATGAGGTAAGGAATTTAGCACTACAACTCACTGCAGAGATCTGTTCCACAGTGACAGCGACTGTACAAAACTGGCACAGTTCTCTCTTTGGACATCATTTTTAGGGATTTAGGAACCAGCTCCCGTGGAGGTCTCCACACCAAACTAGGCACCTCAAAGTCAAGCCACGCTTTATCACATACTTCTCCATCAGTACTTGCTCAAGATAGTGAAATCAGACCTTTAACTGCCCTGCTGGGATGAAACAAGAGGGAAGAGATCTTTCACCCCAGAGCTGCACTGTCTTTGGTCAATAAGGGTGTCTCACAAAATCCTGCCAAAAACCTAGAACTGCTGTCACACAGACCAGAAATGGATCTGGTAAGACAGAAGCCAGTTTTTTACAGTCAGTTCAGTGAAGAACTAAATTGTTAGTAAATAAAAATGAGTCTTCTTTCTCTAATGATGCAGCACACAAAACCTCCAAATGGAATGACAGACCATCACTATAAATACCTCCACTGGAGGAAAGAAAATAATGCAGAAAATAATCTAACTGCACCCCCTACCTATCCCAAAGAAGACAAAACTAAGAACAAGAGATATCTAAATGGAAACTCATGTTTGAGCTTGGGCTAGAATCACAGCTAAATAAAGGAAGTAAGTTCTAGGTTGTATTGTCATGTTTATTTTAACTTTCAAACCATAAAATTTCATTGTACTGATATGGCCAATGGCTCTTGGTACCACCTCAAAGACACATTAAAAGTTGCCCAAGAACTTGACAAACCAACTGGAAAGAAATGTTCTAATCTCTATTACTGAACTCTTTTTAAGAACTCAAATTTAGTCTATTTCCATACAGACTAAATGCATTTTTAAGTAATTATTCCTTGAAATAAGCAAACAAAACATTTACTTAAACACAGAAAAATTCAAGGCATTTTTTGATAATTGGCACCAGAAATACAGGGACAACTGCAGTTCAAAGGAAAGGCTACACATTATTCATACATGGTATGCACCTTCTCTGAGGATACTTGGATTTAGCCAGAGTTTTTGCTTGCCCAAATCAACAGAACTGCTTTACTTCTAAATGCAAGTGTCCATACAGAGAATATCCATTACTCACCTGAGAGAAGTGACACTGCCACCTACATGGAGTAGTGCAGTAAGCCAGACAGAGGTCTACACTGCCATTTCTTTCAGTGTAAATGTTCTAAAAAAGGGAACAGCATAACCCATAATCTCATATTTCATCAGCCCTCTTTGGGGATTTAACTTCTTGGACACTTCTTCAATCCTGCTTCACACTTCAGTGTGTTCATTTTGAGAAAGAGAGCGTTAAAATAAAAAAAAAAGTCATACTCTGCAGCTTTATTATATGGTGGATTAAAAAATCTTTCCCTTCTAAACCTACCATTTGGTTCTATTGGGCAGGAATGCAACTAAAAATTGCCAAAATTAAAACCTTGCATCTACTTTCTTGTTCAGGTGCATTACAATTTTGTTCTGCAAAAAGCAAGTTTAACATGTCAATGATAGTAGGAGAGATGTACATTTTTTTTTCTCAGCTCAGAAATGTCATGAAAGCATCTATTAACATTTGCAATTGCTCATATGGTTTAGGCCAGTATCTAAAAGTGTTTCTAAACCCCTTGGCTGTGTTTGCTTTCTGCAGAGGCAGACAGGTGATGGGAGAGAGAAGCACACTAGGAAGCCAGCTCCTCCTTTTGTATTCATTGAGCATCCAAACGAATGCAAAGAGGTAGAAGCTTCCATGGCACCACAACATGGGGGTTTCTTCTTTGGCTGAATTGCAGCATACAGCTTTCCCAAAAGAACCTGGAAAGGCTCTGGTGGAAAATAATGTCTGTATACTCAGTATTCTAGACAGGACAAAAACAACTACTCAAGAATTACAGTAAGGAAAGGGTTGAGTGATACCACAGATAGGAACAAATTCACCATCAGCAGATGTTACACTTTCTTGTCTTTACAGAATACTAATTACTGCAGGCCTGGAAAATGAGAAGCACTGATAAAAGATTAGAAGGGTAAAGGGAAAAATAACTCCAAGAAAATCAAAGTACACAAGGTATTCTGGCTACATTTTATTTCTGAAATTATTCTTTAAGGCACAAAATAAATCTAAAAAATAGGGCTGGATGCATGAGGGGAGAGACAGAGAAACTGTCTGAACTAGAGAGGTGTGAAAGTAGTCTCTACAATCCAGTTTCAGATCTGATCTGGGAATGTTCCCAGAGTGAGTAGGGGAGGATGGTGAAAATACAGGAGCATTCTGACTTTGAAGAGGTTGTGGGATTATTTATTATTTTCTTTCCACCACCTCCAAATTTACGTGGGTTCCTGGCCAGACTCAAGTTCCCTTCCATGTCCTCAGAGAGCTTATTACAGTTTGTAAGGTAAGATCAGATGACTCAAGCCTCCAGTACAAAAAGTGAGACCTTAAATCACAGCCTGCTCATAGAATGCTGGGGGGAAGAGGCAGATCATTCTTTTCCTTGTGCTGGTGTCTCAACAGACATTACAGGATCTGTTTTACTTCAGCCAAATTGCAATTTACTATTTTGTTTCCACTCTGAAGCAGAATCCCATGCATTCAGGATGCTCTTGCATAAAGGATAGTAGGTATATAGGTAGAACACCTGTCATGGAAGGAAAAACAAAATTTTCGAATGGCCAATGACATGAACTATTTAGAAAAAACAGGCTCTCTTGCTGCAGGTCAGACTTTATTTTTCTTTTGGTTCTGAATGCATGTAGTGTATCACACAACTGTCTAAAATAATCCTGCAGAGTGAATTTAAAGGTGAATTACATGCATGGGATCAACTCCTCCCAAAACTGGGGTAATTCTTGACAGCAAGACAGGTTTAAAGAGTCCAAAGATCTCTAGTTTAACTGCTCTGGGAAGAGATCACATCTGTGGACTGGGGGTCACAGAAGGGTCCAAAGCGTCCATAGATATCCTTAGCCCGGACTGCAAAGTAGTATTTGCTGCCAGACACGAACTGTGTCAGAGTGCATGCCATGGGCAGTGGCAGTGCCTTCACCTCTCCGATCTTCTTCCACTGCGAGGGCATGGTGGCACTGGGGTCCTCGTGGTAGGCATACAGATGGTAACTGTCCACAGTGGCACAGCTCCGGTCGACCTCCATCACACTCCATGACAGCACAATCCCGTTCTGGCTCTGTACCCGAGCCAGCTTCAGCTGTGGCTTTTGAGGTGGAGAAGTGTTGGCAGCTTCGGGGGGCAGACGTGGTGGCTGTGGGGCCTCTGGAAGCGGAGCAGGATGTACTGGGCGTGATGGCTCCTAGGCAGCATAAGAGCAATAAGGGAAATGTCAGAATTTACAGCAATGGAAGGATGCTTTAATTCATCATTCCCCAGGTAACTGGAAACAGATGAGCTTGCAACCACCCATCCATCACAACTCTCAGTCCTGTGTGCAGAAGCAAGTCAGCAGCAGGAAATGATAAGAAGGGGTGGGACAAGGATGCCATAAATTCTTAAATTATTCTCATATAAATCCCTAGTTGTGAAAATGATCATTGCCACAGTAATTTCCCTGTATCTTTGCTTCCCAGCCAGGAGGGAATGAACTCAACATGTGCTCTTTACCAGAACTGAGCAAGCAGGTTCACCATGACCATGTTACCCAACACCCCCGGCAGGGCATTAAGCTGACAGCTCATCATTTGTTCTACAGACAGGTATTCAGTCACAAAAGGAAGAAAGAATAATGGTGCCACATAGATTCTATCACCTTAAATTTATCACAAAAGCTCAGCCTCACTTTCCAGAAAATTTTGAAACAAGGACACAAATATGTCTTTCCAGGGATATTTCTTTTTTATACAGCAAAATCAGTCCTAGGTCTCTCATTTGTATTACTTAAGATGAATTTAGGAATGTGGTTACAGTGCTTTGAGCCTGAGATCTTTCAGGTTGGAATGTAGGGTAGTTTTTGGCATCTTAAGTGTTCTATGTGATATTTGCTTCATTTACTGTCATTATTTATCACTGGAAAGTGCATTAAGTTGATTAAGCAGTCACATTACTTACACCATAAGTAATGTGACTGCTTAACAGTGAGTGTACAAGCAACATATTTGAAATTATATTAAATGAGTCAGAGAAAAAAAAGGTTTTAAGTGATGCAGAAGTAATCACCCTGAACATTGACTAAAAACCTCTGGAGTTTGGGAGTTGGCAACCTTGGAGATTTGATCTGTATCTTATTCTACTACCTCGGTTTTGCAAACAGCTGTACAGAAAACCAGTCACCCAATTCATAGCTAAACCATGACTAAACATTTTACTGGCAGTTCTTCTGTACCCTTGACTCCATGAGTCACCTGCAGATACCTCATGCACTAATTTTCATTCAGTATGTTCTCCTGGAAATTAGGCCAGGGTTGAGCTAACAGACTGCACAGCTTTTACCATTCTGATTTTGGGCAGGAGTTGCTGTGGGTGACTGGGTGGTGCCATGTATGAGAACTGGCTGAGAAGTGTCAAGAAGACATTTCACTGTTCTGCAGCTCACACTAAGAGCAGCCTGAGAGTTCCAGTGCAGAGACAAGGCTGTACATTGCATCATGTGACTGGAAAGCCCCACTCACAGTGTGCGTTTGTGGCGGTCGATGGTGCACCGTGAGCTGAGGAGCTCCAGAGCCCAGAGCCAGCCCGTTGTTCACCACGTAGGTTGTCTGAGGCATTCGCACTGTCACACCTGCAAGGAGCACAACGAACACTTGAGTATTCAATACTTACAGGCAGCTAAACAGAACACTGGAAGACCAACTCCTTGGTTCAGCTGGAGACAAATTTCAGATACACTCCTCCAGCCGCCAGCAGATTGATGAAGCACTGTGTAACAACAAAATCACCTCCCATCCCCTGAAGCTGTAAAAGTGAGAGCAAGTGCTTGTGTTTGCAGAGGGGACAGAATGTTGTATTAGCACTTTGTAGCATGAAAGAAATGGGTGAGGAGGAAAAGTGTGGGAGATACAGGGAGCTTAAGTATGTAAAGAACAATTACATAATTTTGGGATTCAAAAAGGAAAAGAGAAATGCTGCTGCAGCACAATGTTACCCACTCAGAAGGCTGTGCTGTGGATGGCACTGAAAGCAAAAAAAGCTAAGTCACTGTCCAAGAAGCTTGTCCTCCCTCAGAGGACAGACTCCATGATGGACACTACTCACAGGTATCACAATTTCAGTCATTCCCACAGCAATAAACTAGAATAGGAAAAAACTAGACAGTTTTTATAGCCTTGTAAATAATATACAAGACTCTTGCAAGCTACCAAGTTTTCATTCATTTTATGCCACATCTAATTCCCTTAAGTAACGTTTTATCTATTCACTGTTGGAACACGTACGTTCTGTGAACTCAAAGCATTTGCTCATTGTTATGAATTGCCCAGGTTGTCCCTCCATTTCTGTCTAGAAATACAAGATTTGGAGCAATCTCTACGACGCCCTAGTTCCACACTTGTGTGAGGCTGAAGGATATGCAATTCTAATACTCCAGAAGACAAGCTCACAGAACAACACATTATCAGGAAACTATAGCTATTGTATGGCAATTTCTTCTCTTGATAAACACTCATCAAGCTACAATCCATCAGGGATGAGTGTCAGAAGTCTGTGTAATCTGCAAGTCCAAGGCAGGGAGCTCAGAGTGCTGAATCTTAATGCTTTAATTATAAAGTGCTAAACACTGGGTAGGTGCTTTGTATCTTTTTCTTATTTGAATCTCTGTAAGAAGCTGATGAAGCTGTGAACTCCTGTGGGATAAACAGTCACCTGAGCTGGCTATTTCTCCTCTATGAGAACTGGGTAAGATATGCTGGTTTAGTTCTGTCTCAGGAAATTACAACCATCTGAAGATGGTCAGAAATGCCTTAATAAGGTATAAGATATAAACACAGTATCACCTGTAAGTAGGGATACTAATTCACTTGAGGCAGAAGTACAAAACTGCAATTTTCAAAACACTTTGGATGGGTTCTCACAACCTAGTCCATTTTTCAAAGACAAAGTGCAGCAATCTTACTCAAGAAGCATCTGCTACTGGGACTAAAGGCTGTTAGAATGATAATATAAACCAATATACATCAGTAGCAGCATCACTACACCAGGACATCACAAAAGCAGGTGCATACTCCTAAAACAGGGAAATTTATGTTAAACATAAATGTGTTAAAATAACCAGTGTAGAAATTGTGGGGAGCAAAAAAAAAAAAAAAGTTAAAATCCACTACTTTGTAACAAAATATAATTTAAGTTCTTTATTTTTAACATCTATTACTCATTTCAAAAAATGAGTTTACTGCTAGGAGAAGGTATCAGTTATACATTTGCAAAGTCAAGGGGAACTTGCCAACATCTCTACTCAAGGAAACTCAAGCATCTATCAATTTCAGATACATCCCATGAGAAATTTCATCTCTTCAGGTCTTGAGAAAGGAAGGAAGTTTGCTGAGCACACGTCATTGGAGATTGTTAAGGAATTACATTAGGATGCCTGATAGAAATGTAATTTCTAGACAGGAAATCAAACATGATTTTCTAAATAAGTATGTTTTAAACTTCTGCCATAATAAAAAAATGGTCTCTTATCTCAGAACAGTGGCACTTGTCGTATTACCTTCCACTGCCTTGTAAAATATGGGGCATGCCAACCACAGATGCTTAACTGGCAGAGCTAGAGCCTGGGATGACTTATATCCAAGTTTTCCTCATTCACATAGCTGCAAGGAGAATTTCTTAGTAGCATAAGAATTCTCTCAAGTGTGTAAGCTGGGGAAAAAACCCTAACCTCTTTAACTAGGACCAGTATTGTAAAAAGACCAAACAACAATCCAAATCAAAAATCTAAATGCTATATCCATCAGGTAGAACATACCAAGCTGTGTCACGGTAAGAAGCACATGGAAGGGATCATCCCCTACCTCCAGTCTGTGGGGTGACTGGCCTTAAGCCTGGGCTGGTCATGACAGCTCCTCTTCCAGGATTCTGAGTTGGTGGTGCAGGAATAGTGGTATAGACCACCTGATGGTTATTAGGGGTTCTTGGGATAGGAAGCTTGGGAACAGCTGGAGCCACAGGCCGATGAGTTACATTCACTGTTGTTGAAGCTGAAAAAAAGACAGAGCACACCCTAAACCTGAATTCTGTGACTGTAGTGGTTTTACATTCACCTCCGTTTCTGTTCGCTGCATTTACTGTAATGGTCCAAATGTTTCCTGCTGTGAAATAGGATTAAGGAGAAAAGGCAAAACAGGCCTAACTTAAAAGTTACAAAGGTAGTTTATTTACACACACTAAAGAATGAAGAGAAAAAAAATGAAACCTTTAAAACACTTATCCTCCCCTCACAAACTGTTTGCTTTCTCACAAACAACATAAAGAGACAACCTGTGATTTTCAGTCAGTTTTATAATTTGAAAATTCTTTAGGAGGGGAGTCGTTCTTAGAGTCATGGATCCCCCTGACAACCTAGAACAGTTCTCTTGTGGGTTTTCACTGTCACAAAAACAGCTGCCCCGGGAAACCTGCTTCTGTGACCCCTCCCATTAGTAGTTTCCCAAGCTGTTTATGGGCCATGGACTCAAACACACTGGGGTGTCACCTTTCAAAGATTATTAACTGTAAAGGCAAAGGATTCTTCCTCTCAGGGAACAGAGATATCTTCTCACTTCTCCACTGGAGCAGGGGACTTCTCATCTCTCTCTCTGTTCAAGCATCTCATAAGATCAGTATCACTAGTACATCACAAACACCGTTGCTCGAAGTCCATACACACAAATTTGAACATCTTCCCAAATGCGTATCTTTCCCATGGTTTAAAGGATAGTCTACATATAAAGTTCATTTCCATGTCTCAATGAGAGAAATTTAGCTTAAAATAGCAATCTCCTCAAACCCTCCTCCCAAAAGTCTTTTTATTCTCTCTCTCTCAACTTCATGCTGTCTTCTTTGCGTTCACTCAGTTCTTTTTCTTCTTACTCAAAAGGAGGATTAGGGTTTTGAAAAGGTCCCATCTGTGTCAGGAAAGTTAAATCTGGCCCAGGTCCTCTCTCTCGGCTGCTAGCTCATGGTGTAAAATTTCAAGGCTGTGCATATGGGGGAAATCTCCCACTGGAAAAAAAATTCAGAGGTCGAAGTGGCCTTGCAGTCAGGGATCTTAAATACTATGAAACACTTCTTTGCCCACCCCTCTGTGACATTGGAGCAGGCCCAGCCCAGCTTGGAGCTGTTCCCTGGAGGTGGGGGGGAACATCTCTTACCACTTTACGACACCCCCCCTCCGGCCTGTGGTGGTCATATGATCTCTGCTGAGCTGCAGCTTTTCAGAGCCAAAGGAATCTCAGGGCTGCCAGGCTTTCTCTCTCCTTTCTCCTCTGCGTGAGAGTCACGGGGGAGGGGGGTGCCCTGCCCGCCCTTCGGTGACAAATTGGGGCAGGCCTGGCCCAACCAGGCCCGATAGCTGTTGGGGTAGGCTTTAAAATTAGTTTATGTTAAGCTGCAGCCTGCCCCGGCCCTGCCAGCAGCCAATGGGGGTCTGGAGGCACATCCAGGCCCTGAGCCAATGCCCCCACAGTGGGGGGAACAGCAGGGGCCCAGCCAGCCCCTCCTCTGAGCAATGTTACCTGCTCGAAGTCCAAGGGACAAAACGAGGGCTGGCTTGAACACACTCAAGACATATATGGGTATTCCTCCAAAGTCATATTCAGCGTTCTCAGTGGTCAAAACATACGTCAATATCTAAAATTAACTTCTGATTAGTTCCTGTCTTTTTCTAAGGTCCTAACAGGGCAATGTTCTATATGTCTCTTTAACTAAAAGTCAAACTGTGTTAACTCATGACACATGACTCAAAGCCATATGCCTATTCCAGAGTATACATCTCCTTTGGAAAACTGACTCATCTCAGCCATGAAAAATAAAAACTATCTTTGTCTGCTTTGGGTACTGCAAGAAACGTGAAAACAGTCTAAACAGTGTTTTCACCTGAAATATTCAAGTCACTACACTATCTTTTCTGTTAGCTTCCTAACAGAAAAGATAAATATAATATCTTCCCCACTCCCTGCAAAGTTCCTGAATGTAAGGACAGTGGAAGAATAAAAAATCCACCAAAGAGTCTGCAGAACACAGCCGTCATAAGATAATTACAATGCCAAGTAATCTTCAGCAGTCATATACAGAAGAAAAATGAAAGAAAAAAAAAAAAAGAAAAGGAGTATCTCTGTTTCTTTAGAAAGGGGAAAACATAATCACACTACAAAGTAATATTTAACTAGGGCTAGAACTTCAATGTCAGCCTAGCCATTCCCTCTGCGAAAAGAATTAACTGCCAAGTGCACAGGGACAGACATAAGAGTGATGTTGACAATGTTTTTCCCAATTACTTAAAGAAGGTACAGGTTTCTTCTCCTTCACTTTTACCAACATGAGTATATTTAATAATTTCCATGACCATCCTTAGCAGGATTTCTTCCTCTCCATGGAATTAAATTGATCCTGAATTCTTTCCAAATCAATAGTACTATTGTTCCCCTTCATCGGTTTAAAAGAAAAAATGTTATGGAAAACTGACTAGAATGAAAAGATTATGAAGTGACTCAAACATTCTAAATATTCACTTTAAAAGATTAGCACAATGTAGAACACACAGCAGTCTAATTCAAGAAAAAAAGCAGCCACTGCACTCACACACTGAGGTCAAATGAAGTTACCTGTGGGTAGTACATGGATGGTGGTCTGGGAAGAGCCACTTGTTGGCACGCCTGGCTGCTGCACAGGGCTTGGCTGCAAAGGTGGCAAAGGCTGCAGGGGTCGAGTCAACGGCTGGGTGGATATGCTCACTCCTGTCACAGTTGCCTGGCTCTGGTTCTGCTTCTGCTTCTGCTTCTTGCCATCTGCTTTAAAATAATCAAAAGATATAGACAATAGCAAACAGGAATTTTCATTTCTGAATCACAGTTACAAGTATCACAGAGTTTTACAATCCTTTCCTCCCTCTCCCATTTACAGGCTGGCGAGGATATTCCAAGCATGACATTTCTCTGACCTTTTTTGCTTATGCAGAAAACTAATTCAATTCTCCTCGCTTTTATCACTGCAATCTCCTCTGCCCAGACATACTCTGCAATGATTTATTCTATTATCATGAAGTCTGCATATTTCAAACAAATTTGGAAACCCGAATTCAATGGAACACTATGCTGAAGTCTCTAAAAGTTTCTATTAAAAAAAAATCCCAAAACCTTTAAAGGTCTAAACACTGCAGTGCTCAAAATTAGTTCCCTAAGTAAGTCTTGTCTACCTTTGATGTTTACATCTTTTTATTTGCTCTTTCCTTTGTTCAATCTATTAGTCAGTCCTCTTGCTGCTATTTTGAATTTCCATATTTACTTAAAAAAGGGGAAATCGCTTTATTCTTTATAGAAAACTTTTAAAAGAAAATCTGTTTTATCACACTTACAGCCTCCTCAACATGACTTACTGACTTGTGATACTGACAAATATTGCCTGTATCTGTAGTTTATTACAGGAAAACCTTTTCCTGCTTTAGTTTATTTATGACTTCATAAACTATTCATTACAGTGCAATTCTGTATCTAATCAAGACTTTGCACAAGTTGAAAAAAAAAAAAGAATTGACAAGCTTTCATCTGGACATTAAAACAGTAATGCGCAAAGAAAGCACCTCTGAAGAACTAAGAAACACAAGATATAAGAGTAGATTTTAGGGCAGAAGGACTCTTCCCTAATAAAACTGTACATGCATTTTACTCTTGAGAAAACATAACCAAGTGAGGACCACATTTAAAATGTTCAATTAAGTATACCAACTAGACTTCAAAGCATTAAGAACAGGGTTAATGCCAGCATAGCTCAAAATGTTGGGGATTTTAGCAGTTTGAGACTATTTTGATGGTCTCACTATTTTGATGGTTTAACACTAGCTGCTAACAGCTTGAAGTAGCAGTGCCCTTCTCAAACTGCTGTATGATTCTATGAAACACAATTACAGAATCTTCAAGGTTGGAAGAGATCTTAAAGATCATCTAGTTCAATCATCAACCCAGCCCCCAGATAATTACCCTCAGACCATATCCCCAAATTCAAGACCTCAGAAATAAAACACAGTATGAACTGCAGCCTATATTGTCTTTCCATAGACTCAACAGCCAAGCTACTTCACTGAAGCCACTGGATGAAAATATACTGTTTTGTTTTTTTCAAAGTCTATAAAAGGAGCAGTGAAGGGATGCTCATTTTGAAAACAAAAAAGTGAGATCCTTCCTGCTCTTTGATCAACTAACCAGCCTTATGATTGGTTCAAGTTTCTTTTATTGTCCACAATTATGACAGATTTTCCAGTGTTCAATAAACTACTTGACTCCAAAGAGATTCCTATAGAGATGAATATATCTGTTTTCTTCAAATTTACAAACTGATGCACATCTCAACTACCACTGAATAATTTCAGTGATGTGAGTGCATTCTTAGTCATGACTTAGAAGACGCACTTAAAATCCAACAAGCAAAAATCTTTACACACTACTGCTGTAAATGTAGTTCAAGGAAATATCACAATCTGGACAAATGTTAGGGCTTTTTCACGTTTTGCTTTTGTTTTTAATTTCACACAGAGCAAGTTCATCTACCCTTGACAAATCAAGAAGAGCCCTGCTAACATTCCAGTGACTGGAAACTAGGTCAGCATTGCACCACACACAGGAAATGATGACAGATAACTAACTAGACTTCATTAAATAAATGGAAATAAATGGCAAAGGCTATTTAAGTTAAAAAAAAAAAAAAAGCAAGGAAGACTGAGTACATAGGAAGCACAGGACTAAGGTTAAAAGTCATTATGGAACAGTTTCCAATATTAAATGAACACAGCATCATATTCAAATACATGTGGACCTAGAGGAGACAGAAAAATAAGAAAATGAACATAAAATGGAAATTGTTACTACTGGAGGTGTAAGCAAAACTGCTAATGTAATGCACAAAACAGAGAGAGGAACTAATTTCCATGCCAGAAACAGTCTACAACACTGCAGTTGTAGCACAAAGGAATTCTGAACAGTATTCTAGTTCATAACTGGTATAGATGGATTACAGAACAGCATGCCACAGGCATGTTCAAGAATAAGAAAAGTATTATCCAGAGAACTACAGACTTGTTAACTGGAAAAAACACTTTGTAAAATAAATTATTATGTATTTAATAATTTTTCCTACAAAAATAACAAAAAGAAGGACATAGCTGTTTTAATTTAAGAGTACGTTTACATATCTTTCTTAGACTACAGACCCACTTTAGACTAAATCTATTAATTGTTTCAATACTCATACAAAATAATTTTATGATCCTTTTATAAAAGGGCCAGCAAGGTCCAAAGTGCAAGTATTGCAAGACAGTTGCAGACAGAAAAGTATCTAGATTACTCTTATCATGGTTTCTCAAAAATTACACAGCCTTTTCATTAATAATTTTTTGCACAAATCAGAAGGTGCTATTAGATATTAGAAGATATTAAGATCTATTTAAATACCTTTTACAAGTAACAGAATTAGGTTTATTTTTATGTGGGTGACAATGCTGTAAAGAAAATAACAAGGAACTGAGTGTTCCCAACAATACTATATAAGTGTTGCTCTTCAATTTGAATTAGTATTGAGCTAATATTCCTGCAGGGAACACCATAAGGCTGAAAATATTCTAATATTCTCTATCCTGAGGTTGTATAAATCCAGGAGAAAATAAAACCTGTTCCACATTTACTGTAAACAAAGTGCAGCAGAAAAAATATTTGGCCAAAGGTAAATAGATGCTTATGATCATGCAAAAGCTGTTACAAGTGTACTCTTCCCCTGTTTAACCTTGAAGTTATTATCAGAATACATTCCTGAGAAACTTGCTCAAAAATCCTAGTGCTGTGTTCTCAACGCATGGCAAAACTCAAGCTTTTATTAGGGGCTCCTATGCTTATATAAAAAAATCCACTGACTTCTCACACAAATTCTAAACTTGAACTAATCTGCATTGGCTTCATACTATCAGCTTCTGCTTTGCAGTGAAGAGACACACAGGAGTTAACCCAGCATGAATGTACTCCACTAACCTTCTTCCTAATGGAAGGACAGTATTCCAAGACCTTACAACTAAGGGGAAAGAATCTCAGAATATCCCACTGCACAAATTTTTAAGATACTGGCTCAAGCCCCAACAAAGAAACTGAGGAAGAATTAAGCTGCAGTGGAGCTACAACTCTGTAGCACTCCTAGCTAGAGAAGCAGTCTTCCAGTTGTATGTGCAACTATGGTATTGATCTTTAATGGCAATTATGAGGCGAACATCTACTTAATGCAATTAGGAAGAAAAAAGCTTTCTAGAAAATGTTATTTTCAGAAACTTTTAGATAGAAAAATATTAGCTGAAATATATTACAATACTGTGACATGCTACTTTAAAACAGAAGACAAATCCATTTTAATCTATCTGCCAGGTGTCTTTTACAGAATATTAAATAGGACTGGGGAGGATGACCTTACCAGACAGGCTTGCACAGTCCCAAAGCAACCACCTTTTTTGAGAACCCTCAGAAGAGATGACAGTGATAAAAACTTGATTGCCTCAGCTATTCTCACTCAGCTCGTCAAATCAAAATCTTGGCTGAAAAGGACCTCTGGTGGCTGTGCAGTCCAAATTCTTGTTGAAGCTGGACTGTCAGTAACAACTTACTCAAATGATCTGTGGTTTTGCCATGCTGAATCTCAAAAACATTCAAGAGGACAGTTTCTAGCATCCCTTTGTGCAGAACTATGCTGACTTCCTTCCTCCTCAAGCTGAACTTGTAGTTCATGGCCACTGCCCCTTAATGTATCATCTGGCACTACTGAAGAGAGGTGTGCTCCCTTATTTTTGTAACTATCCGCCAAGTAGCTGTAGGCTGCTCTTACACTGTCTCTTGCTTAGCTCTTTGCCAAGCATACCCTGGTCTGTTGATTTCTTCTCACAGGTCAGGCACTCCAGGCCCTCACCATTCCTGACACCAACAGCGGAGCCTCTCCAGCACTACCACAAGTCTTCTGAGCTTGAAGAAGAGGGAGCCAAAACTGAACACCCTATTTCAGCTGTGGTTTCACTAGTGTCAGTTGGGGGAATACTTAAATTGAAATGAGATCACACTGTTGGCTCATACTCAAATCACTGTGCACCATATATCCTCTACCGGTAAGAGAACCAGACAGTCAGCTATCTGAATTACATCATGCTTCCCTAATACTTGTGTATCTCACACTCTCCCTTTTTGGTGATAACATCACATGGAACTGTTCAAGGCCAGGCTGGATGGGGCTTTGAGCAACATGGTCTAGTGGGAGGTGTCCCTGTCCTTGGCAGGGGGGGGTGGAATGAGATCACCTTAAAGATCCTTTCGAACCCAAACCATTCTATAACTCTGTAATTTCTTTCTCAGTGAAAGAAATGCTACCACATGACAAAATGATCTACGTTTGTGTAATACAAATGCAAAGCAAGTTAAGCTATTAAGAATGTTTGTGTAGAACTTGAATGCACAAGCTAGAGAAATAACTATCAAGGCTGTCCAGAGAAATCAAACTTCTTGGTGGCTGGACTTGAGAATGTAGCACAGGGACATGCATTTAGAGACCAGACAGACTGAAAATTTTACCTCCAACAGTAGAAATATGATTTTTTTCCAATGAAAATGACAGCACAATACATGGTCTTAAGTAGAGACTGTACTTCTGTGAAGTACTATCATTCTTCACTAATCCAGTGCTAACTATAATTAGACTGGCCTACATTTACACAAGATTTACTTAAAAAGAAATGTGTTCTTTTAAATGATGAAGTGCATTCAAACTGCTGAAGTACATAAGAGCACAACTGTATTTACTCTGCTCTTAGCATACAGTCCTAAAGCAAACAACAGTTTGCATTTGGTCTTTAAACTCTTGCAAACGAAGTGTTAGTTAAACAAAAGATTAGAAGCTGTAATACTTTAATGCCTAAATATCAACTGTAGAATTAAAATGCCTTGAATTATAATCAGTAAGCAGAACAAGTAAATACATCTAGAAGATCTTTTGGAAAGATCATCAAGAACTCAAATATCTCAAATTACCCCCCAATCCTGAGGTATTTAAGCAGAGACAGCACTAATGCTTCAAGTAGAGGAATGGTAAAACTCTTTAGTTTTGTAACCAAAATTACCTTTATTTAACACCTAACAGATTTTTTTTTTTTAACAAGAGTCCTATCTAACTGAAACACCAAGGAAAAAAATACACTAAGCAGAAACAGAAGTTCATTCCTTTCTGCCATTCANTGTATTGCAGTAACAAGTATTAAAGTATTTTCAGCTTTATAAGGAGTAAGAACCCCTGATGAATAGTAGCATATTGCTGTTTTACAGGTAAATGCATAACAATTTGCTGTTATAAAGTATATTTCAACTATGACTCCTAACATTTTAATCTGGTTGTAATCTGTCCTTTCTTCTGTAGTGGTGTAACTTTCTGAGAGAGAAGTCATCAGGACAATGTAGTACTTATCTTGAGACAGTTTTGCCTGTGTACTTATAAAGACACTGAG
>WEIU01007486.1:2844-13539 GCA_013389925.1 Aegithalos caudatus
ATGAAGCCTGGGTCAGACATTTACTGAGCTTCTGCTAAGCTGGGTGATGGAAGTTCACTGAGAAACAATTTTAAGATAGGTCGCAGGGCATTTTCCAAATGCCACTAGAGAAAATAGCAGTTAGCCTCCATCTGTTCTCCGGCTGTTAAGAATTAGAGTAAGCAGAGTATATGTTACCCATAAAACATTGAAAAGGCCAAATAACCCTGGTTTCAGCCACAGGAAGCAGTCAACTAGTGTCCTACTACATTGTCTTTGAGGTCAGGCCATGTAAAGCCTTGAAAAAGAAGAAATATTGGAATAGCACTTGCAAAGCGCAACCACTTACTTGGTGGTTGTGATTATAAGTTAGTGAGGAGTTAACAAAGTGGTGAAAGGAGGCTCTTGTGTCATTCCAAAGGAGCAGTCAGGGAAGGAAGCCAGGAAAGGCCTGAGTCACACAAAATCATGAGAAATGGAATCTCATGGTGGCTCAGAAGCATGCTGAAGGCAATGAGGTTTGAGTTACAGTGACAGATGTCGTCTAGAGTGCCAGTGGTAAAAAAGCAACTGGGTAGGGTACAAAGAGGTGGATGAAACAGGGCAGGTATTCACAGGAAAGGAGCTTCAGTCACTGACTGCCCATATTCATCTTCTAAGTAAGAACATTGTCCAATCTTGCTTTGCTCAGCCCAAATCTGTGAGATTAATGTGATGCATTTTGGGATAAATATTCTCATCCGCATTGTCAACCCACACTGAACTACTCAAATAGAGCACAGAATGGAGGGAGGTCAGAGCTCAGCTACAACACAGTAAAAGTGCCTGGAAGAAGTTAGTTAAACTTGTGCTACTGAATGAGAGACTTACACAGATTGTAATTAAAGTAGATATATGTACGTACATACAGATACACAATTTAGATTTTATCCCTAAAGATCCACCACTGTTCATGTCAGACTGCCTCTCCTGCTTTTGATTAAAAGACAACTGGGACTAGTGGATGTATTCCAGGTAACAAACTTTAGTTCGTGTTTGACAGTGCTTATAGAAGGACAATGTGTTTAGCATCCCACTAGTTCAGAAAGCTATTAAGAAAATTCTTTAAATGCAAATGTATGCTGATCTGAACAAAGATACTTTAAATGAGAATCTTAGCTGTAACTTGTGAGGTGGTTTTACAGGACCTACCTGTTTTCCAGGCTTTTGAGAAGTGAGAGAATGGAAATGTTATGTTAGTGGAAGAGGAGAGTTTCACATGAGAACAGGGCAAGTCATGACTGATGCCACTTTGACCTGTGTTGTGGTGTTAGATATGCCTCTGCAATCAAATCATTCTGTAAGCCATGTCAACTGAATCCATTGTTCTGCACCACGTTTTCAGTCTAGACTTCTGACTAGGAATTAACTTACTCAAAAATTAAGCTTTTCTCTCCCCTCTTTACTTTGTAGAACATCTGGTAAAAATGTTTCATGTGAAGTCAATGAAGTGAGCAAAGACCATGTCTGTGGCTTTCCAGTACTGCATGATCAAAAAACCTATGATTTCATATTAGGTGTCTCCAACCCTATTGGGCAAGCACAGTCATCTCTTTTGGTTGATATAATTCAAAGAGGTAAGAACTTATGACTTACAAAGGGACAAAGATATTTCCTGCATGCTGTTTGTTAGTTTTGGGTTTGAAGAGCTCTGACATGGTAAACTTTTCATTATTTTCCTTAATTGTCACCAGATTATTGCCATATTGAATAATTTGAACTTGAAAATGACTCAGGGCTTGTCATGAGGCAATGATGAACTGTACAGGGAGATGCCAGTTCTCAACGGCAGTGCTGCTGTGTTGGACAGACTGCTGTGTGATAAAGGCTAATATGTGATCTAATAATTAGCCAGGTGCTGTTTATCATGGAATCCCAGAGTGGCTGGGGTTGGAAGGGACCTTAAGGATCATTTAGTTCCAAGACAGCACACACACTCCCCTTGCCCCACCTCCTGACATGGGCAGGGGTGCCATGCACTGGATCAGGTTGATCAGGGCCCTATCCAGCCTTGCCTTGAGCACTTCCAGGGATGAGACATCCACAAATTCTGTGGGCAGGTTTGTGTTTTGCTTCATATTCTATTATATGTCAACAATTAAAATGTAGGTGTAACTTTATGAACCTGTATGTAAATGACCCTGTATTTCAGTGTCTGCTTATAGGGCAAAATATTACACAGTACTACAGCAGCAGGATTTGGAGCATAAAAAAACCCCATGAAAAGGCAGAAGGTAATATCAGGATATTGCGTGCTGTTGGTAATAGCCATGATCATCTGCTGTCAGGGTTTGGAGAAAGAAGTAACTTCTCTCATTAGACCTTCAGTTTAAAAAGGGAAAGGAAGATGACCACTTCTCTACCACTGCCTTCACCACCCTTTTCTCATCCACAATCATGGCTGAGGTTTCAGGGATTCCTATTGGTTACAGTATTCTTCTCCAAAAAACTGAATTAAATATGAGCATAGTGCATTTTGTTTTATCCAGGTCTCAGCTCAACTAGCCCGAGATTAGAATTGTCAAAGTAAATTGACAAAAACATAATCTGTTTCTGTTAATTATAAACTGGGCTGTTTCACACCCAGGTGATATGCTGCTATTTTCCATTTGTTTCCATTTCTTTCTTTCCTGCACTGTCCACTTAATTTCCAAAGCACAGTATATATTTCCTTAAGGTGTCTGGACCAAGTACAGTAGTAAATATTTTTTCCTCTGATAGCTGTGAATGTTAGTGCTGAATATTATTGAAAAATTTTGTGAGTTTTGGGGTGGGATCTTTTAGGAATCCTTTGTCCTGGTCTTCAGATTTAACTCCTATCTAAAAAAGTTCACAGAAATTGAGCAAAGTTGAATAAATTTCATCTATCACTTGTGGTCATCTGAAATAGCTGGTGTTTCATGTTTCTGGTAAATTCAGTAAGAGGAAAAATGTTTTTCTGTGTCTCAACTCCTTACCGTGTGTGCAGTACACTGACTCTTAAGTAAATCTATTTCCGTGTTTGATAGCTGTTTGCAGGTGCTTTCCCAGCACCAGTTTTCCTAGTTCTTGATGGAAACACTTACCCTGTTTCTCTCTCGTCTTCTGAAATAAGATTTTTCTGAACGAAATTAAGTGGATTTTTTTCTTCTAACTGAAGGTTTTCTCTTTTCTTTTTAAGTTCGTCCAAAAACCCCAGAAAAGTTAACTGTTATTGGGAACAACTCTACAAGCATCCAACTGCGTTGGTTTATAAATGGCAGCTTTGCTGAGATCAGGCTTCTGTGTCAAATTGAAATTAGCGGTAGTCACTCTGAGAGAAAACTGGTAAGAATTGCTTTTAAAAGATTATATTTTTTTTAACAAATGCTGATCTTTTTCACTGATCTAACAACATTTCAAATTCTTTTCTCACCAAGAGCTTCATAATGATGATCATATTAAATCATTAATGTAGTAATGAGTAGAAGTTCATTTACTAAAATCAAAAAAAATCCTGCTCATCTCAGTTATTGCCTGTTTTGGTTGGTTGGTTGGGTTTTTTTTCGTTTTGAACACTAGAAAAACGTCAAATTACGCACCATGTTATTTGGTACTTGAAAGGGATGCGTAATGCTTTATGCTAATCTTTTAGGTAACAGTCCTTGTGCTTTGTCCTTCCTCATGCAAGCTGTATTAACACACTCTTGTTCTAGTATGCATTGCTGCCCTGCAGAGTTCCACACTGGCTGTTTCAGGTCTTGAAGTCTGCAGCTGAATTTCTCCCTTTAGTTTTTTCCCTCAGAGAATAGTTCATTTGTTTGCTGTCAGCTGTTGACATGTATGTGGCCATAATAAGAAGCTGTTAAACCTGCTCATATGTCAGTAATGTAGAGGCAGGATAGAGAAGGATTCTCCCATCAGTATCAGTAGGTAAACTCTAGTGAGGACCTCTGCAATATGACAGAAGGTGTTATTTCTGGGTGGGGTTCAGATTTTCAGCCTGTCAGGCTTCCAGCTGTTGCCTGTGCTTTGCATCATGGATTGGAGTTGCATATTTACTCTGCTGACTGTCAGAGGAGCTTAGGATACTACTTTAAACACCAGCATCAGATCCTGAGTGTAGGTGATGTGAATATATCCTCTTCTGTATTGCCTTAGCATGGGGTGACCTGTCTCACTGGAGAAGCCTAATGTGAAGTGCATTTTTAGCTGGCCTGAGATTTATGCCCAGTTTCTTTGTGTGTACTTATCTCTGACCATTTCAAGTAGGTACATAGTGAATTCTCAGGTGAGTCTTGGTGCACAGAGCCTGAATTTTTAATTTGAGCATGATAACCTCAGAGGCTTCTTTCTGCAATCTTGTTTGATTTTTAGCAGTATTCTGTTACCCTCTGCACTTAGTTGCCAGCTGGGCACAGCTGTTGAGCACAGCCTTGAATAACATAAATCAAGCCACAGAAATGATGCAGCTAAGACTGAAGATAATCGTTATGTACATACCTCCAAAATAATAGGGTGCGTGCTCTGTAAGAGTATTTTTAAAATACTTTCAAAGCACTTAATGAGTGCGGAAGCCTTAAGCTTTTATATTTTCCCTGTAATAACATGTGTTAAGTAATACCAGAGATTAGGTACTGCAAAATTAACTCAGATATTTTTGAAATATGCAGCTCAAAACCTGGGGCATGCACTCATTTGTGAACCCTGCTACTGCATCAGTCATCTGGGATAGTGGGAGAGGGTTACGGCTTACACTTCCACTGCAGTTTGATTCCCTTCACCTGTATCAGAGCACTCACCCACAGATATTTTGCATGCAGCAAACAGCTCAGTAGAAGCTTTTATAGCTTTGTTATATGGTTGCTGGTTGCTTAATAAAAAACTCCAGGAGTTCCCTGTCACAAAAGTAGCTGTGAAATTGTTATGGGGTTTTACATGGCATTTTGAGGATGTTTTCAGAAGCATTTCCATCTGTATGAGAGATTGCTAGATTTTCTAGTATTTTTCAAGTTGTCATTTGGCTTTAGAAATGCACAATTAGTTGCATTTTAAAGTCACTTGGAGTCCAGTTTTTGGCAGCTGTAATGCACATGTGTTACAATTAGATTCAGTAAAAAAATATTCCCAGTCTTAGGGTTTCTTTAAGAAATTATGAAACTGAAATGCTCCCTAGACTCACACCACTTGAAGAATAATAGGAGGGACTAGTCTTGTCATAAAAGCTGTGGACTGAGATCACCTGGGTAAGACCTGGATACCATCTTGTAAAGGAAAAATGAAGGCAGCAGACTGCATAAACATCCTGCTCAAACAGACTGTCTTTAGTGTACTTCTGTGCATATCTTAGAGGAAAAAGGCCTTTGTTCCCACAGTCTGATGTGCACATGGTCAGTGGAAGTGTGGGGTCTGAACACCCAGAGGTGAAATCCTGGCCTGCTCCATGTGAGCAGTTTTGCTGCATATGGGAGAGAGGGGGACTGAATGGGATAGATGGGAAACAAGTGCCAGCTACTGAGTGCAGAGCTCACCCTCTTGAGGAGTCATCTGTGTTGCCTCTCCTTTTCACACTTTACATCTCAAAGGTGCTGCCTACTGTATACTTCAATTTCTGTCTGTATAGAACTTTATTTTGGTAGATCTCTGAAATGTTTTTCATTGTTTAGGGTGACTGCGTGGGACATTTTTCCCCACTATTTTCTTCATAGGGCTTGACTTCAGCTTTGACTCTCAGTATTTTTGGGGGACAAAACCCCCTACCTTTCTAGGTGTTGACTAGCAGTTTAATCTAGAAGAAAAAAAAATATATGTATCATGTCAATTTCTGTAAATTTTGAACAGCACAATGTCTCCATGCCTGGTCGGAAAGCCTCAACTTACACAGCTCAGCTGAATGCATTGCACCCTGACACCAAATACCAGTTCAGGGTGCGCTGCTCAGCTGCTGACCACTTCTGGAGGTGGAGTGACTGGAGCAGGGGAGTGGAGCAGACAACATCAGAAGCCCGTAAGTTCATCTAGCTCTTGATGATAAAATGTTGAAATTGTGAAGATACATATTTTAAAATTGGTCATCTAAAAAACCCCTAATTTTTCAATAGATGGTAAATTGTCTACTGTGCAACTGAGGAAAAAATATCACTCTTATTTTTTTATTTAGCTCCTGCAAGAGGACCAGATATCTGGAGAGAGAGAAGTCCTTCTGGTGAAAGCCTAACAGTCTTCTGGAAGGTAGATAGGACCATAAAATAATATGCAATAGAACTGTACAAAAAATGTTTACTTACACATTTATAAATTAGTGAAGCTTATAGCCAATAAACCAGTCTGCTTTTCTTAACTTTTTATGGAACTATCCAGTGCGACAAATATTTTTCCCCTAATAAGAATCTTATTAGAGTTTTGTAATTTAAACATTGCTTTGAGAAGCATTTCACATGAAGAATTAAATGTTTTATACACCTCACTTGAAAATTAAAAACTTAGGAGCTTTCATGTTAATTCTCAAACTCACACTTGATGTAATTTCTTGCCTTAGAGTCAGACTAGATCAGGAACAGTAAATTCATGTTGTCTTCTATATATTGCATTTTGATTTTAATGCACACTTTGTCTGTCCATAGCCCTTATCCATTTCTGAAGCCAATGGAAAAATAGTATCTCATGAAGTGTCCTGCCACCTGCTAGAGACACCACTGGAGCATAAAGTAGTCTTTGAACCCTCAAACAGTACGGAAATAAAACTTGGAAAAAGCAATTG
Organism: Aegithalos caudatus; assembly: GCA_013389925.1. Taxonomy (NCBI): domain Eukaryota; kingdom Metazoa; phylum Chordata; class Aves; order Passeriformes; family Aegithalidae; genus Aegithalos; species Aegithalos caudatus. The sequence goes on from WEIU01007486.1 coordinate 9,581, forward strand.
TGTAATTAGTGTTGTAGCCAGAAACCATGCGGGCTCATCTCCCCCTTCAAGCATAACAAGTGTGGAACTTCCAAGTGGTGAGTGCTCCCACCTGAGAGTTAAACACCTTTGAAGCTTGGGCAATACCTGGGAGAGTTCATTGATTAAAAAATAATGCTTTGTTTGTTTGTGTTAATTTCCCCACACAAATATGCTGAGTGGGGTGCTTTTAGAGTAGTGTATCACTAATTAATTTTGCTCTTTACATAAATGTGCAGCCTTTATAGCTATTTACACTTTTCAGGAACAAGAATGAGGCTTCAAAAGCATTGGTGTAGATCCCTGGTATTTAGGAAGCTCAGTATATTTGTGTTGTTGTTGAGACACTCGGAAGTGTTACATGCTAAAGAGATACAGAAGTTTTGGAGGTGTTGTATGGCTTTTTAAGGCAAGAATTGTCAGTTCAATGCCTGTGAGTTCTGCAGGAGAATATTAATTGGACTGGTTGGTAAAGTGTTGGCATCCTTGTGCTATGGAGCCGGTGTTTGAAAAAAGAAGTAGAGCTTTAGTTTCCCAATTAAAACACTGCTACTCTTGTTGAGGGCTTTGTAAAGGGAAATAGCTGAGCCAGATAATGATTTTCTTTTCCTTACACTGAGCTTGCAGAGCAGATAATATTGCAAAGCAGTTACTGAGAGTCCACACTTCCCTGCACACCAGATAGTGTAATCTCCCAAAGCCCAAGCCTTTAGCTCCAGATCTGGCTGATGCTCTGCAGGGAGGACAGATTTACACAGCAAGAGCATCTCTGCTTGTTTGCCAGGAGCATTCATGGATTTGCTTCTCCTTTCCCACCCAGAGAATATGGTTTCATGGTTGGTTGTCTGGCAGCTCAGGTTTGATAAGACATGGCCATCTCTCATAGGAAGAAATGTTTTCTGCCTGAAATGCACAGTGAGATGATAAAACAAGTTTGTTCCTGTGTGAAGGAAAACCATGTGAAGTATAATGTTTCTTGTGCTTTCCCAAAACAAAGAATGACAGAATAGGTCAGGTTGGAAGGGCCACAGTCCAAACTCCTCACCCAAGCAGGCTCATCCCAGAGTACACAGTGCAGGATTGTATTCAGGTAGCGCTTGGGTATCTCCAGTGAGGTAGACTCCACGACCTCTCTGGACATCCTGTCCCAGTGCTCAGTCACTGCACAGGAAAATTCTTCCTCATGTTCAGGTGGAACTTGTGTGCATTAGTTTCTGTCCTATTGCTCGGCACTACTGAGCAGAGCCTGGTCCATGCTCTGACCCCTCCCTCCAGAGACTGACAAACATTTTTAAGGTCCCCTCTCAGTCATCTCTGCTCAATGCTGAACAGAGTCACTCCTCAGCCTTTCCTCTAGCTCATGGCAGCTAGAGCTTTGCATTAATTTATAGCTTTCTCCTAGATGTCTGAGGTTCGGTTCCCTTTGGTGTTACCCAACTTGTACTCATTAAAGATTCACTCCCAAGTTGGTATAGAAATTGAATCACTGACTGGAGTCATAAAAGATGACTCATTCAGAGAACTGGATGACATTTTTGCCCAGACATCTTTTCTGGCTGCTTCCTGTGTGCAGTCTGTAAGTGCTTTTAGTGTCCGTAAGAGAGCAGAGGGTCTGAAGCTGGAGATCTGCTGAGGTTTTCTGAAAACTGAAAACACAAACAAAGGATACACTGCCATAATTAATTTGTCACTGTCTCTGAAAAGTGCTCTGTAGACTTGGGGCATGTAATCTGGCTGATCCAGACGCCCCTGCCACAGTAGAGTTCTAGTGCTACTAGTTATTTGTTCTTCTAGTCTAAGTTGCAGACTTAGATAATGTACGTATGTAGATAACGTAATATATGCAGACATATAAATCGAAATGAGCAGTACTGCTTATGGCAAATTTCTAGTCATTTAGTTTTGAGTATTTTTTAGAGTATGTGATTACTGTCAGTAAAAACTCTTTTCTGTAAATAGAAAAAAATTAGTTTGATAATTAGACATATGATATTTTCCAGCATCATAGAAATGTAGTTTCACTGGGTGCATAGTATTTTTTCTGGGGCAGTATCAAAGCTCTTGAGAAGTTGACTTGCTTATTTTGTATGTCTTTTTTTCTTTGCCATGAGAAAGCTACAAAACAATTGTACACTTAACTGTATGTCAAGATTATTTAGAAATAGACATACAGTCATTTGACATTCACAGAGCATCTGTGAAAGTAAAGTTTTTGTAGCACTAATTCTTAAAAACTGTTCCTTGCCCTTCTGCCTTCCATAGTTTATGGCTTTAATAAAATGAAATAATAGTCTCAATGGGGAGCATAAATGAGAACACTGAAAAAGGAAAACTGAAACCCTGAGATTGTTTTTGCAGCTCTGTCATGAGGCCACCGCTTTTGTGGTGGCCTTTGGAAACCATCCCTTAGCTCTGTGGGATCCCATCTGATGGACAGATGTGGAGGGCGTCTGCAGGAATTGGAAGCTGTTCCCAGATCTTACCACTTCAGGGCAGCTACACCTTTGATAATCAGAAACAAGAAAAATAGACTAAAAGGAAACTGCTTTTTTGGTTTTTTGTTGGTTTTTTTTTTTCCTTGTATAATTTACCCTTGGTAGACTGAAGCCTCCATGAAGTTCACCAGGGACCTGATTATTGCTGTTGATTCTTCATGAAAAATGGTTGTCTGTGGTTGGGCAAATGACAGCAAGACTCTTAGAAAGAAACACAAAGCAAACCATTTGATGAAATGACAGGAGGAATTTATAGCTGGAGGCTCCTGCCAGATTGGTGTCAATTCATATTTGAACCTGACATCAGCTGTAAATCCTTACCTTGAAAAAGTGCTTTTTAAGCCAGTCCTGAGCTGCTGCATTTCTTGTCATCATATTTAAGGCTGGCTGAGGGATTTGCTGCAGGCTATGTCTGATTCTGAGCACTCCAGAAAGCTCAGCTGAGTGCACTGCTTCAAATTTCACAGTTCACTCGTGCCTCATAGAAACAACTGCCGTTTATAAAGCCATTGTGCTGTGGCTGGAAGGCTTTCTTTCATCTTGTACTATAGATAAGTGTCTGCTCTTTGATGGATTTTTGTGTCATCTTTGCTGCAGACAATGTCACAACAGATCAGGCCGTGGCAATGGGAAATGGAATTAATATTTCTTGGGATTCTTACCCCAACATGACATGTGGCTACATAGTAAAATGGTGTCATTCATCTGGGTCTGAACCCTGTATTGTGGACTGGGAGAAATTTCCTTCAAATACAACAAATGCAGTGATAAAATCAGGTAAGTCAGAAATAATTTTTTGTGAGTCCTTGTGGTTGAGATCCTGAGGAGCAAGTGGAAAAAGAGCAGCATGAAGCTATAGGTTGCAGATTGTTTGATTGCTCTGTACTTGTGTAAATAAATGAAATTCTTCTTGGTACTGTGTTTATTTTAATTTCTTACACAGTCTTGCCAAATCCAAATATCAGTCTTCACTTAACTTTTATCATCCTGTGTTTATTAACTGCTTTGAAAATTACCTCTTCTAGATGTACCCCACAATTTCCTAATGCATAACGGCTAATCTACAGTTTGGGTTTTTATTTGGAGTCTAAGCATAAACAGTGCTGCTCAGGATGGGAGAAGACTAATCCGTTGTTTTTACATAAGGCAGATTTTTTTTTTAAGTGTGACCTCCATGTGTTGGCTTGCTGTCAGCTATTGAAATTTCCTGGAACAGGGCACATTCCAGGTCTCTAGATGCTGGTGGGCAGATCAGGGAAATGAAATTCAGCTGTGGTGGGACTAGTAGGAGCAGAAGAGGAAAGCAAGAACCCATTAAAGATGTGGGATTTTTTCTTCTGCTATCTGTAAGGATATATATTTGCCTTTTAGAAAAATTTAGTATTAAAGTCTCCATTCAAGAAAACAACTTGGAGCTATGTACATAGGAAACCTGAGGGGGAGTGA
>WEIU01007489.1:322-20301 GCA_013389925.1 Aegithalos caudatus
TGGTTTTGGCCATAAGGGGTGAGGTGTGGGCCTGACTAGGCTGCTGTTTCATACCAGCTACATCATTGATGGTGTGGAAGTAAGGAACTCTGGCTTCCAGGAAGGAGAGGAGAGGCTTTGGGTCAGGAGACAGCCTGGAGGGAGGGGTAATGCATCCATCATTGTTCATTGTTGCCCAGGCCCTCATTGAGGATTTGAATGTGAATCACATTCTTTTGTACACTTTTGTTAGTAATATTGCTGCTGTTGCTGTTTCTTTTTCTTATCTCGTTGCTCTTTCCAGTAAATTGTTTTCATGTCACCTCAGGATCTCTGCCTTTCCTATATCACACCAGAGGGGGCAGGAGAATGGTTTGGGTTTTCTTTTTAGTGTGATTACTAAACCAGGGAATACCATTCCTAAAACATGACAGTAATGTCCATGGCAAATTTTATATTCCTGATGAAAATGTGAAGCAGAAATGTCAAGCAATATAGATCAAAATTTGATCAGCTCCAGAACTGAACAAAACTCCAGCAAACTGTAGCTCCTCAGCACAGAATAAAAGTTTATATTATATAGTTCCTTCAAGAAAATGTAGTGATTTTTTTTATTTTATTTTTAACGGGGCACATGAACAGTAATATTGTACGTTTTCATCTGACTATTTTTCTCTGTAAGCAAAACTGTTCCTTTCATAGATGATAGTCTTGCTACAATAGTGCTACTTCATTTGCAAACTAAGAAACTCCTAAGAATGCAAACAGAAAGGTGACAAATTACTCACCTGCATTGGAGCCTGTCAAGTTGTAACGTGCATTCAGCTTTTTAATGATATTTTCATGGATCTGATACCAGTCACTCTCTGTGTTGCACCTAGGAAAAATTATAACTTTCTTAATTCTGAAATGGAACACAAGTTCATCATACCAACTTTACAAAAATATCTCCAAATAACTCCTTTTCAGCTCATGAAACAAACAACACAATAGGAGCTAACAAAGCCCCATGAAACCGCCTGTCTCAATGAAGAGACTGCCCTTACCATTTAAGAAAGGCACCATGAAATACCTGCTTTGTGTGGCAAAGGATAACCTCTCTAGGCATCAACACACCTCAAAGGCAGTTAAAAAGGTTGCTGTCTTCAGGAGGTAGTCAATGAAAGAGCATATTACATTTCAGTATACATTTAGAAAATAGCTCATTTTCTCTAAGTAAAACCTGACTATATTCTAATCATCAATTTTCAAAGTTTAGATTTTAGTTAGCTTTAGCATTAAATCTCATTTTTTTAAAAACCCAAAATATAGACAAACCTAACAATTTTGGTTAACCAAGAGTGAACATTTATATGACTTCAGTGTTCTGGAACTCTAAATAAGAGCCAGCCCACCTGTTCACTGTTACTAAGCTGCTGTTCTGCAGCACTGATTCCAGCAGTTCTAATTCACTACAGATGGAGACAGAGGAAAGATATCTATGCCTTCAAGATTTGAATGTTACCCCTGGGAAGGGCAGAACTTTCTCATACACATGATAATGCATGTCCCAGGTATGTAGTTAGACTAGACCACTCCACAAAACAGTTCTTACTATAATGTCCAAGATCAGCAGGAAATTGTATGCATTGAGTTGCTACTAGAGAACTGAACCTTCTCCCAGTTGCTATCAGCCAAAACCCACTATCTAGTCAAGAATTCATTTTTAAACCTACTTTTGATTTTTCATTCTCCAGCACTAACTGCCTTCTATATTTTTGTTATTCCCATTATATAGTTGCTTCATTTCACAAAAAGATACTCTGCCTACTTTTTTTTCTGTAGCTACAAAGTACTTCCACTAGATGCCTTGGTAGCATAAGGCACTTAAATCCTAAAAGCACTTTATACTGCCATAATAAGAATACTCCAGAATAATGTGATACAGAAAAGAGCTGATACATACACAAATACCTAAAAGGTATTATCTCACTTTATAAACACACCTGTAGAACTAGCCAAAATTTCCACACTATGATTAAAAAAAAAAAAAAGCCAAAAAACCCAGCTGCTCTGCATTTTTGGAAAAGAAACGAACTAGAGATGTTTACTCACACTACATTCAACACCACTGATTCTGATGCAAAATGACTTGAAGGTACTTCCAAAATAAGGAAAAAAAAACATTTCTTACATGTAGACTTTTAAGACAAGGTCATCCTTTGAATCTCCTGCCAGCAAATCTGCAATACTGAGGACTGCACAGCCAAAGGGCCGTCTATATTGTACATTGCAGGCATTTTTCTTTTCTCCAGCTCCCATTCGTCCTGCCAAGCAAAACAGATATTTGATGCCTAGTCCATGGAACTGTGTCTCTCCAAACCACAGAAGGGAGGCAGCAGCAAGCAATCCAGTTCAGACAATGCCAACTAGACTCTCATTGGGAACCTAGTCCATCTTTATACTACATTCAGGTAGCAAGTGATATACAGCAAGTCCGCTATGTATGTGGTGACCTTGAAAGGTCTCAGACCAGAGATTCTGCTCATCCACTCACTCAATGAACCCCACTTTGTAATACCCAGCCATAGAATCCTCAAGACATTATCAAATTAAATTTAGAGTTCAGACAGGACAAAGTCTTCAACATTTGCTGTCTGGTAAGAATTATTTTACTGTGGCTGTTGCTACCCATCATCTATGTGGGAGGTGTTGTGATTGAACCATTAAAATTTGGTAATTAAATGCTGTCTCCTTAGAGGCAACTGGAAAAGCAAGGGTATAACTGACCAGTTGCAGAAAAATGAAGAAGAGATGAAACACAGGCAGGAAAGGTGACAAAGGGCAGAAGAACAATTTATGGTAAGGAAAGAAAGAAGGCAGCCAAGGAAAAGAGATTTGAAACAAAATATTTTTCTAGCCTTTTCTATTTGATTTAAATACAATTTATCAGTCTTCTCACTGTGTTCCTGGCCTTTGAAACTGCCGTCTTCCTAACCATTTTATTCAATTGTGCACTAGCAGTTATGTATCTTTCTCACCAAGTCTTAATTTCTGACAGAATAAACCTATGGCTGAGATTGCTGCAGGGTAATGTCTCCTCCAAGTATTCCTATGCACCACAGCAGCTTGAAGAGAAATTGTTCATTTTCACACCACAAAGCAGACAAATGTTGTTTTAACTTTTTAATATATCAGTGGTTCACATATAAACTTAACTGTGAATGTATTTTAAAATTATACAACTGGAAAAATCCTACTCTTTAATATTTTTAAAACATTTTTTCTTCTAATGTACTTACATCAGAATTTACCATATGTTTTCCAAAACCTTGCCAAAAAAACAACACTGTATTTTGAGGAAATATCAAATCAGCATAAAAATGCAAGGAAAATTATTTCTCACAGCTGTAAAATAAACTTTATTTTGTAACAATTTTTTTCCTGAACTCAGCACAAGTTACAGCAACTATGCTTCAAACCAAAATGTCTTTCAAAAATAGGAAAAGTTAGTACTGCACTGATGCAACTAGAGGCAGTTTATAAAGAAAACAATAAACAATATATCCAAGAGGTCAGAAGCAGACCCAAAGATTATTGTTTCACATCAGTACAGCCCAGAGGACTTCTTAAAATAAGTTGTACAAACGTACACTTTTCTTCTCCACTTTTTTTCTAGAGAGCTTGATATCTGTCCATAGCATCAGAGATTAAAATTTTTATGAAATATTGTCCATTTTTTTCACCTCTCCCCCTTTTTAAAGGAGTCAGGGAGAAGACTAAATTCATCTGAGCAATATCAGATATACATCAGATATTATATACAAATGAGGTACACTTAATGTCCAGACAAGTTTTTCTATGTTCAAATGATGCTTGAAATTACAAAGAAGAACGGACTCCCCAATGACAACTCCATCATCTTAACACAGCTCATCTTTGACACTTTCATTTTGTTTTGTGATAGTAACAAAGTATACTGCATCTAAACTCAGCAGTATATTTGATAAATAACAAAACAATGCTGAGACATCCAAGCAATTTTTCCAAAAGAACCCAGGCATTTTCTTTTCCAAAAGTTTGTTTAAAAAACTAGCTGTTATAACAAATCCAAAAGCTAGCCCCAAGCAGTTTTCTTTTATTTACTGCCATACGTCCAACAAATACAAGATTATACCTACCTATTCGGATAATGTGCACAGTGATATAGATGTCCTTCCTGAGTTCACTGCTACCCAAATCCTGCACAAGATCAGAACCTCATTATTCATGACTCCTGATTAAAATGTGACATTTAAAGAGACCTGTACACACTGCTTTCCCTGCCAGTGAAAGTGATAAATGAACAGTGAGTTCATTTATACAGCATTAACAAATCCCTTCAACATTTTAAATTGGGAGTCATGCACTCAAAATGAATGTCCTAAAATATCCTGGTTAGAATTTGCTGTAATGTAGCAAAATCAGTGGGAGGCCACAAGAGACTTGCTGTGTGCCTTGAACAGTAGTGATGTATTTGTGCAATTCCAAATACTCTGGAAGTACAGAGAGTGCTGCACAATCAATCATTTGGGTGTTAAAAGTACAAGGAGGAAACACAATTGGTCCTTGTTGCAGAGAGAAGGACTGGTACTTGTGCCTACGTGGAAGTTCACTGAGTGTCCCCATACTGCCATAAAACATTCAGACTGGGGGCTCACCCATACCCTTCAGCCCCTCAAACCAGCCTTTTGAGCTCATAGTCAGAGCAATGTACAAGCTTAGGGAGCAGCTGAGTCAACCACACAATAACAATTTAATCCAACTTCTATTCTCAACACCCAGCACAAAAAAAGATTGAGACTAGGAAGAACTCACCACAAAGAGAGAACAGTGTCTTTCAGGCTTTTCTGGACATTTTGGCAAACCATTTCTATTCAGTCTTAAAAAAAATCTTTCACTGCAAGAAAACAAATATGACAGATATGTTTAATGACACTACAGCAAAAGTAGATCTCATTTTGATCTTACTTCCAGATGCAACCTTCCTCAAGATAAAAATGAATAATTTCTTTCTGAAAGTCTCAAATATGTGAATGAAAAAAAAGGGAGTCAATAGTGAAGGGCGGTGATTAACTCAATCACCTAAGAAAACTACTAAAAACTCAATACAAAACAGAAGACAAGATTGTCATTTGGAAGAATATTGTACATCCTAGTAAACAGAAACACAAGCAATAAAATCCATTTATCCTAGAACTAAAATTAGATGTGTAGTAAGTTGATATTGATTCTTGCTAAGCAAATGTCAACATTGCCATGTTTGTATTCAACCAATATTCTTTTTCATATGTAGGATGATGATCATAGGAGACATTTTTCTTACATAACTCTGTTACAACGTCTCACTGCAGTACATTGATTTTAGCAGTTTTGTAAGAGTCTTGGAACTTCCAGCGCGGCACATTTCATTTTTGAAATCCTGTTTGCAATCTACTGTGGGGTGTTAAATGCTGCAGCTGATACAAGTATTAATACTGCTAGTAGGGAGATGCAGAGAATTCTTATTTTCAAATAGAAGAGAGCACAAGAACACAGTGGAAGAGAAATTATTTTTTAAAATATTTCCATTAGAGAGTAGGAAACACTAAGCAAACCTGACAATTCATGCATGGCAGTATTATGAAAAAGCCAACCTTCTGTGCTTTGGATAATTTTCTCTAAGACACATAGGAAGTGTAACAATCATATTTCTGTAGTGAGAGATGTGGAAGATGGGAAAGGCAAGGTAAGCATTACAGACATTTCCCTTCACCCTCTCACCCCCAGCCCCAGCTGGCCAGACACAAGTCTGGATGTCCTGTAATGCTCAAATCAGAAATAAAATTTCCTAAATTCAACTAGTTGTCTTTTTTCTCAGCTGTAGCCACGTCTTCCTCTTATTCCAGAAGCTAAAGATGATTTACCACTGTTCTGTATCAAGCAGAGCTTTTCAAAATGCAACTGGAAAATCACTAGAAATATGTTGGATAAGATCCATCTCAATAGAGACTAATTAAATCTTTATTGCACCAGCATTTGCCTTGTAGATAATCTGCATTGATCATTCACAGAACCAGTCATTCACATTAAAAGGGACCTCAAAGGGCCTCTACGTCCAAGCTCCTGCTCAAAGTGAGGTCAGCTATAAGGTCAGATCACCTTGCTCAGAACTTCAGCCAGCTGGGTCATGAAAACCTTCCACTGTGGAAACCAACAAGGCTCTCTGAAAAACCCATTCCAGTGTCTGACTGTCCTCAACTTCTAATTTACATCCAGATGCACATTCTCTTGTTTCAGTCTGATCTCTTGTCTCTCACTGTCCCACCATGCACCATTGACATTATTGATCTTCTTGTAGGTAAATGGGGACAAACTTTTTACCAGGCACTGTTGCCATAGGACATGGGATAATGATTACAAACTAAAAGAGCATTGATTCAGACTAGAAATAAGAAAGAATATTTTTACAATGGCAGTGGTAAAACACTGGAACAGGTTTACCAGTGAGGTAATAGATGGCCCAACACAGAAACACAGGATGGACAGGGTTCTGACCAGCAAGACTCCAAGACTCTACGATCTTGGAGGACTTTTCCAACTTTAATGGTTCTGTGACGATGTCTCAGCTTGTTGTAGAGGGGCTGAACTAGATGACCTTTAAAGGTCCCTTCTGACCCAAAACTTTCTAAGCATCTGTGGCTATTCTGTGATTTAGCTTCCCTCAAAACTGCTTCTTCTCCAGTCTGAACAAGCTCCACTGCCTCAGCCTGACCTCCCAGTGCAGGAGCTGCTGCCCACAAACAGCCTGCTGCTGAACTCACTTCAGCTCACTCAATATTGGTCTTGTGCTGAAGGACCCAAAACTGCCATGGTCTGACCAATGCTGAGCAGGGGATGATCACTTCCCCTAATGAACTGGATACGTTCTTACTGACACAACCCAAGATGCTGTAACACTCAAGAGTACATATCTTAAGAGCTATTTCTGGAGAACGGTTTATGTTTTTATGTTATCCACACTGAACCAGTAAATATTTAAGACTTTCTTACTGTGATTCTTTGGAACTTTTCGTGTAATTTTCAGCTTTACAGCTATTTTATCAGACACCATAAAAGGCAGAACCTAAGAAACAGCAGAGTGGAGCTCACACATCAAAGTACATGAAAGTGTTATTTCCTCAGCAAAATGCTATATTTTTAATTCACCTTTTATGATACAGAAAACTTCTGCAGCTTAGGTCTCCATGAGAAAAATAAAATTGAGTTTTAAAGGCTGTTTATGCAAGTGTATTTCTACAGAGAAACAAGTCGGTATTTTGCTGTTGATTTACAACTGGTTTCAAAATAATTATGTCCTTTCATTTAAAATTTCAGTAATTTGCAATATTGGAAAATACAGTAAAAAATGTGGAGTTTTGTTTATAGGTCTCACACAAAATTACTGTACATTGAACAAGAATCATTAATTATATTGCCAAAGTAGCTAAAGTTTTAGGACCCCATTATATGTGGTACCACACCAAACTGGATACAAATGAAAAAGCCTGTTCCAGCAGTAACAGAGCTTCTGTGCACTTACTATGTGTCACTAAAAATTTGGCCAGTAAAGGTGATTCTGAATTTTACCTCTTTATCTTCAATCTATATAAGAATTTGAAAGTAATACATACATACACATCGCATTTCACTATATTTTTGTCTTTAAAACAAATGCTAGATATGTTGGTTCAAAGAAAATACCATTCATAAACTATCTTCACAGTTTACATGTTAAGTGGGAAATATATTTAATTGCGAGTGTACGCCACATTTAATGAAGTTTACATTCCAACAAACAAAGGCATATCTTTTGAAAGCTTCCTATTCACTATCCTCTACAATATGAAATTTTCAAGCTCTGCTTATACTCCCAGATCATGAGATTATGATTCACAACACAACTAAAAGCCAAAGACTTTTGTAATTCCACAAAGAAATATACTGATTGCAACAGCTATATAGTGGTTATGCAGATCTACTTTCCTCATTTGCATTTGAAATTTTATTTCACTGAAGCAGAGGACCCAGTGGCAATGAAAAAAGCAAACCAAAACCAAGCAACAATAGCAAAAAATCTTAATCCTTGCTCAGTGCTTTACGATAGCTTTTTTTTTTTCACTAGAAACATATGACAGTACCAGTTACAGCTCAGATTAAAATAGTTATCTTTGAACAAGACAAAAATGGCAATGTTATATCTATGTACATAGAGCATGGGCATTTATATACCATTTCAAAGGATTTCTGTAGAGACCAATAGGTTGGAAAAAGTGCTAAGGAAAGTAAACAGCCTTCATAAAAGAAAATAAAGATAGACTTCCCAAGATCTGAAAGCTTTGTTTCAAACAGTAGTAAAAATCTCTTTAAATCTAGTGAAATCTAGAGNAGATGCCCCAACACAGAAACACAGGATGGACAGGGTTCTGACCAGCAAGGCTCCAAGACTCTACGATCTTGGAGGACTTTTCCAACTTTAATGGTTCTGTGACGATGTCTCAGCTTGTTGTAGAGGGGCTGAACTAGATGACCTTTAAAGGTCCCTTCTGACCCAAAACTTTCTAAGCATCTGTGGCTATTCTGTGATTTAGCTTCCCTCAAAACTGCTTCTTCTCCAGTCTGAACAAGCTCCACTGCCTCAGCCTGACCTCCCAGTGCAGGAGCTGCTGCCCACAAACAGCCTGCTGCTGAACTCACTTCAGCTCACTCAATATTGGTCTTGTGCTGAAGGACCCAAAACTGCCATGGTCTGACCAATGCTGAGCAGGGGATGATCACTTCCCCTAATGAACTGGATACGTTCTTACTGACACAACCCAAGATGCTGTAACACTCAAGAGTACATATCTTAAGAGCTATTTCTGGAGAACGGTTTATGTTTTTATGTTATCCACACTGAACCAGTAAATATTTAAGACTTTCTTACTGTGATTCTTTGGAACTTTTCGTGTAATTTTCAGCTTTACAGCTATTTTATCAGACACCATAAAAGGCAGAACCTAAGAAACAGCAGAGTGGAGCTCACACATCAAAGTACATGAAAGTGTTATTTCCTCAGCAAAATGCTATATTTTTAATTCACCTTTTATGATACAGAAAACTTCTGCAGCTTAGGTCTCCATGAGAAAAATAAAATTGAGTTTTAAAGGCTGTTTATGCAAGTGTATTTCTACAGAGAAACAAGTCGGTATTTTGCTGTTGATTTACAACTGGTTTCAAAATAATTATGTCCTTTCATTTAAAATTTCAGTAATTTGCAATATTGGAAAATACAGTAAAAAATGTGGAGTTTTGTTTATAGGTCTCACACAAAATTACTGTACATTGAACAAGAATCATTAATTATATTGCCAAAGTAGCTAAAGTTTTAGGACCCCATTATATGTGGTACCACACCAAACTGGATACAAATGAAAAAGCCTGTTCCAGCAGTAACAGAGCTTCTGTGCACTTACTATGTGTCACTAAAAATTTGGCCAGTAAAGGTGATTCTGAATTTTACCTCTTTATCTTCAATCTATATAAGAATTTGAAAGTAATACATACATACACATCGCATTTCACTATATTTTTGTCTTTAAAACAAATGCTAGATATGTTGGTTCAAAGAAAATACCATTCATAAACTATCTTCACAGTTTACATGTTAAGTGGGAAATATATTTAATTGCGAGTGTACGCCACATTTAATGAAGTTTACATTCCAACAAACAAAGGCATATCTTTTGAAAGCTTCCTATTCACTATCCTCTACAATATGAAATTTTCAAGCTCTGCTTATACTCCCAGATCATGAGATTATGATTCACAACACAACTAAAAGCCAAAGACTTTTGTAATTCCACAAAGAAATATACTGATTGCAACAGCTATATAGTGGTTATGCAGATCTACTTTCCTCATTTGCATTTGAAATTTTATTTCACTGAAGCAGAGGACCCAGTGGCAATGAAAAAAGCAAACCAAAACCAAGCAACAATAGCAAAAAATCTTAATCCTTGCTCAGTGCTTTACGATAGCTTTTTTTTTTTCACTAGAAACATATGACAGTACCAGTTACAGCTCAGATTAAAATAGTTATCTTTGAACAAGACAAAAATGGCAATGTTATATCTATGTACATAGAGCATGGGCATTTATATACCATTTCAAAGGATTTCTGTAGAGACCAATAGGTTGGAAAAAGTGCTAAGGAAAGTAAACAGCCTTCATAAAAGAAAATAAAGATAGACTTCCCAAGATCTGAAAGCTTTGTTTCAAACAGTAGTAAAAATCTCTTTAAATCTAGTGAAATCTAGAGCTAGTATCTTACTGCACAGCAGTTTTCTCAGCAGTCAGCTACATATACATAGATACAGCAAATACACACAGCAGTACCAGAAAACAGAAATACCTCTTCGTTGTATTAAGACAATTTGATTTTAGTTTAGACTACAATGATTTTTTAATGAGCACCAATCTTGCCACTTAAACATATCGTACACATTTAAACTCAGCTGTCTTCCCACTGAAAATAAGGAAATAACTAATGCTGGAGAGATTAATTTAAGAAGGTCAGCAAGGGATTTTTGTACTGTAACTTCTCATGTATTAGCAGAGTAACAACGTGTTTCAAATCTGCAGGCTTAACAGATGCATTTTAAAGGAACATGGCTGAAAACTGTTCTATTTTCATATGTGACCCCTATTTCCTTAGTATTAGCAGGAAAATATTACCAGTCACATGGCACCAGTCTAGACAGATTGCTTGCTCTATGATTTATAAACACACCATCAAAAAAAAAAATCTGGCCAGATTTATACCACATCATATTCTTGTGGAAAACTATGACATCAAATAGTCATAGTTCTCAGTACAGCTCCAGTTAAAGATATCTTTATAAATGCTCTACTTGAAAATAGGTTACAGTGATTTCCAAAGTAAACAATGAGGAGTAATAAGAGAATTCTGCCACATAATTTACCACCTCAAGTTTGTTACATTCCAGAACACTGTCAATGGATGCTCAGTAGGAACCTGAATCTGAATTGACTTCATTTACAGATAAAGACTCAGCAGTTTCATAAAACAGCCACAAAATGTTACCCTCATACTTAGTGGTGAAATACAGAGGAATATCGTATGACTTATCATAAGTTACTGAAAGATCATAAAGCCTTAAAGTTATCCTTAATCAGAGAATAATTGAATGATAAATGTGCCAACATGACTTAGCAGTACCAGCTGATCCACAGTAAGTCAGGTCCTGTATTGCATCTGTCATGAACTTTAAAAACCATTCCCAAATGTCCAACTGTAAAATACAAGGCAATAAGCAAAGGGGGACAGAAAAGGAAGAATGAGTACTGTAAAAATGTCAGCCAATTTCAGATAAAGATCAAAGCAAAAATATTAACAAAAAAACCCAGAATAATCTTATGATGGTACATCGAAGCTTATCTTTGTGTCCCCTAGCCATGCTGACAACGTAAGGGAAGAGGAAGAGAAAAGCATTCAAAGAATGTTCATAGATTTATGCAGTGGAGCCCAATTTCCCTTGGCTAGATGTACAGTTAACAAGGAAAGGAGAAAGCAGAAAAGGAGATTGGAGGACAAGCAAAACAGACTTACACAGTTAAATCAAGATCCATCAAGATCTTGCTCTCAGCCTCTTTTACCTCTTTATTAACCAAAAACAGCCTCGAGAAATTTGTTTTTATTACAGGTTTTATGAAAATATTATTTTAGATTTGCACCTGTATTTTAAACAAGAGATAGTATCATACATTTCTTAAATGAACTAGAAAGCAGTAACTTTAAATTATTTTTCGTGATGTACCTGGAGACAGAGGAAGATGAAAATTTAAAAACAGAATACTGATTTTAGGAACCAATCAGCAGTTTTACGACTAAAGAAAAAACACATACCAGAAGCTGAAGCCTTTGCTGATCTTAGTCTGCCACCACAGATAAACATTTTGCATCACAGCATTACCAGTACACAGACCTACAGATCCTTTAAGCTGAATTACAGTTTTGATTATTATCCTAGTCAATGACTGAGCTAACAGCATGGATACAAGAAGATTTGCAGTATCTTTCCCCAAAGATGGAAATTAAACCTGAAGGGAGCAGGAGAAACTGGTAAAGTGAAGGGAAACAAAAGCATTTGAGAAAATTCCCCTTCCTCCAACACTCCCTGGCTTCCTGTGTATTCAATGCCATTTGGAGGTTTACAAGCAGCAAGCCTGTATTTTGAATCAATCCTAACATGCCTTTTGCTGGTAGCCAGTGTGACTGCAGCATGTTTCTTGTGAGATGATCTGTAAACCAACAATATATATACACACACCCCCCCCAGCCCCCCACTGGTGTTCAGTATATCTCATAGCTACCTAAATCTGGCTCATACATGTCATGGCTGGTACATACTGGCACATACTCCTACTTCAACACTGCATTTATTTCTGAATGTAGCTAACGGTTTAAGTTCCACCAGCCACATGGCAGGTCACCTCTTCCAGTGTTTTCATCATCACATTTAAAATCAGTTATTTCTCCTGTCACTTTTCAATTTTTACAACAGAATCAGTAAGAAGGTTATTTGTCAATGCATAAATGCGGCATAATTGATACTACAGTTTCCTCTTGGGTTGGTTTCTCTGTTTTAAAAACGTGTCTATCAATAAAAGCTCAGATCAAAGATCTATGTAAGCTAGCACCCTTGGTCCAACTACAGCAAGTAGAAGATAGTTGAGAAAGAATCTTTAAACAGTGGATAACAAGGTGGATTTGTTTCACTGAATACAGCTCTTTCTGAGAGGAACTGAGCTACATCATGAAATACAACTAATTTCTAACACAGCCTCACTCCTGGGGGGCTTAGGAAAGATACAACTAAATGAGGCTCTGTCTACCCATAAAATACAAAACCAAACCTTCTCAGAAGCATTCGCTTACTAGACTACACTTGTGTTTTGGGTTTTTTTTTAGGAACTCATTCCTGCCGTATCTACCCTCATTCTACTTATTCACAAATGCAGTTTGATATAAAGACACATGCAGCAGCTCCCATACATAGGACAGTCTAGACCATCAGGCCAAAGAATACACTTGCTGAAACACCAACTCCTTGTACTAGCCTGAATGAAAATGTTAATTCTCTTGCAATTCAAGAATGTCCGGTATTTAAAGAGCAGTTTATCAAAAGTGTCTCACTAATGACAACAAATCATATAGCATTCCAAAAAGTCAGATAAAATGAATTATTTGCAAAAGTGCTGTGGTTTAACTCCAGCAGGTAACTCAGTCACCAGCTCACTCCTCCACAGCGGGGTGGGAGAAAGAATCAGAAGGGTAAAATTCAGAAAACCTGTGGGTTAATGTAAAGGCAGTTTAACACATAAAGCAAAAGCCACACACACAAGGAAAGCAAGCAAAGAATTCATTCACCACTTCCCATGGGCAGGCAGGTGTCCAGCTATTCCCAGAAAAACAGGACTCCATGACAGGTAATGGTGAGTGGGGAAGACAAATCCCATAATTTTGCCACCTTTCCTTTTTTTCCCTGCAGCTTCCTATGCTAAGCACGATGTCCTATGGTGTGGGACACCCTGTGTTGGGGTCAGCTGTCCCAGTGGTATCCCCTCCCGATTCCTTGGGCCCCCCATTGGGGTGCAGTGAGGAACAGAAAGTCCTTAACCTTGAATAAAGCTCTGCTCAGCAATAGCTACAACATCCCTGTGTTACCAGCACTGTCCTCAGTACCAGCCCAAAAC
Organism: Aegithalos caudatus; assembly: GCA_013389925.1. NCBI lineage: Eukaryota > Metazoa > Chordata > Aves > Passeriformes > Aegithalidae > Aegithalos > Aegithalos caudatus. The sequence goes on from WEIU01007489.1 coordinate 14,096, forward strand.
ACAGCCTCATACCAGCTATCATAGAGAAAATGAACACTACTTCAGCCAAAACCAGCACAAAACAGAAGTATTACTAAAACAATTAGAACCTCTTACAAACCAGGATGAAACATTTTGATCCCCTGGTGTTGTGGGTAACCCCAAATATTATTGCATTCCTGTAGTGGGCATCATCTTGGAAAGCCTCTGATGCCATTTTCCCTTTGTCTCCCTGTGTGGTCAGCTGTGAGAGCCACCATCTCAGGAAGGGGTGGTACCTTGCCAATTTGGGTATCTCTTTGCTCCCACTTTGTTCCTGAGATTTAGCAATTTTATGTCTGATTATTTACTGTTTTTTTTTTTTTTCTGCCTGTCACTGTTCCCCTCATTAATAAGCTGTTATTTTTTCACTGATACCTACTCACATTTCCTCCTTATTGGTGGAAAGGGTTTGGGTGAAACTAAGGGGAGGTAACTCATGTTAGAGTGTGAACCTCTTTATATTGTTTTAAATCTAGATACCCAGCAATGAAGGCTAATCTTAATCTGTAGAAAATATCTTCTTACAGAAACTAACATAAAGCCAGAACATTTGGCAGGATGTTACAATTGTGTCAAACATTCCTGTCATACATCTTCTTCCCACTAGATGAATCTTATCTGCTTATCCTAGTGTTGCTGATGAATAGGTAAAACCGAGCTATGAGTAGAATTAGTCAATTGTGAAGGAGAAATAAAATATGTATTTGCTACTGATATTGGTATCCCTGCCCATGGCAGGGAGGGTGGAACTAGATGATCTTTTTGGTACCCTTTCAAATAAATCCATTCCACGACTGTGTGGTATCTGAAAACAAAACAAAACAAAAAACAAAAACAAAAATTAATAGGTACAAAGGAAAAACAGGACAGACCTGTAGAAATATTTGTAACATACCAACCCACTGATTTTGAAATATCTCATTGGTTCTGGTATGTTTCTGTGAAGACTTTCTAAATCCAAAACAGATTTAAGGTCAAAATCTGAAATCAGACTTAGGAAAGAATAGAAAAGACAAGTAAGCTTCAATACCCATGGGATACCCAAGAGGCTCAAATTCCTGTGTTTGATTATGGAATGCTGATTACATTATGGGTCAGTATAATGGCTATAGTGAGTAACTGTTTTGCCATCTAAGACAACAAATTACGATGTATTGAACAGGGCACACTGGCTGACTGGGCCAGTGCTGCAGTGTCCTTGCCTCTGGAGAATCTCCACAGCAGGCAGTTCAAGACATATTCTCAAACAAAGAAGCAGAATTCAGTTGAGGCACATCCTTCACTTTTCCAGTCTGACTGGGACCAAGAAACAATCTTTTTGCTAATCTCCACTGACAATCCCCACTCCAAAACATCTCCACATCTAGGATTTAAGCAGAAAGAGTTTTACTACTATGCTTCTACTGCCAAGAAAAGCCTAACAGCCTCTATATGACTTGACAATATTCCTGTACATAGGAATTTTTCTGCTCACAATGAGTAACTGGAAAATATTATGCACATTTTCTTAAGGTGCTTTTGTAAGCCAAATTGCACATGCACTAATACATTCTGTTCCACAAAAATGGGCTAATTACCATGTATCTTTGAGTTACTAATGAAATCATTAAGCCTGCTTATATATATTGTGTATATATACATATATATCTCAATATATAGGATGAGCTAATTAAAAAAAAAAAAAAAGCAACCACTTTCAGAAATGTACATACCAAGTTAGCCATCTAAAGAGGTATTTTTATTCCAAAAGCATAAAAGATTGGTACAAGAGTAGTGGCTCCTCTCTTATCAAAGTGACCTTTACATTTTCTTTGAGGTGTTTTAACTTTCCTGCTAAAATTAGGACTAATTCTTGAATAAGCAGTAAGTAAATAAAACTAGGGTGGTTTTGTTTTATTTTGCTTCTAAGGAGTAGCAAACCAGAGCAGTAAGTGACTAAACTAGAATGGAAGACTCCTTTAAGAGTCTGCTAGCAAGAAAAACCAAGATGCTTCATCTCTTCTGAATCAAAGAGGCATATATACACACACATATATACATATATGCATTGATTTTGTGTAATTCACTGTAGCACAGTTTAAATACCATGTGAGATTAGATATTTTTGTGAGCATGGGAAATTGAAAACAACACTGAACTACCCTATGCTGTGATCCACTAGAAGTGCAATCATGCTTTTGTGGAAATATTGCAACAGAGAAGTAGCCCTGAGCTAATCAATTGCTCCTAGCTCCCATGGGTTGTTCCTTTTACCAAAAATGCTGCTACTTTCTTCAGCTTAAATCCCTCCCCTGCTTAGCAGGCACATTTGCACGGAAAAAGCCAGGATCCAAGAGTATTTCAAGACAAAAAAGCATCCATGGATAATGTGGAGGTATCTGAGCAATAATTTCCAAGGAACACTATTAACAAAGTTAAGGTTAAACACACTAAAAAGAGTATTTTAAGGGGAAAAAGGTAGAGTAGCTTATCACCTAATTATAGATTAAAATTTTAGGGAACCTCTAATATAAATAATTCACATTGCTGAAAAAGTCCAGTCTGAACTCTGCCTTTAGTTATTGTTCACACCTCCCAGAAATTCTGTGCTACTGGTACCAGGTAATTATGTCTGAGGCACAGTTAAAACAGGTCCTTAAACAACTCAAAAATACCACGTGAACTTTTTTTTTCCCTGAATAATAATAATTCTCACAGATAATATTAGGAAAAAGATCCTGCCTTTATACAGGCTTATTTATTAATAGAGCCTCTGAATTTCCATGACATTCAGAGACACAAGACTTAAATATCAAACAATCAAATATAGAAAAAGAAACCATATGCAGAAGCAGAAAATTTTAATACCAACTAATGTGCATGCATGCTCATATATAATTTTTTTCTCCGTCTCTCTGCAGCTTTTGTACTTGAGATACATTGCACCATTTGAAATTATTTCCAAATCTGGATTTAAAGTGCCCTCACAATCATTTTCCAAACTCATCTCTGATGTCAGAATAAAATAAAGAAACAAGAGTCCGAAAAGAAGGTAGAAAGTAATAACAGACATCACAGACCTGGGCATCCTGGTGGACACCAAGCCAAACATAAACCAGAAAAGTGCCCTTGAAATACAGGAGGCCAGTGATATCCTGGGATGCCTTAGAGTATTGCCAGCAGGATGAGGGAAGTGATCCTTTTCCTCTCTACTCACCACTGGTTATACCACATTTGGGCATGATTAAGTGACTGGATAGGATGCTCTGACAGCTGGGACTGTTTAGCTTAGGGAAGAGAAAGCTCAGACAGCATCTTATTAATAAAATGGAATACATCTGAAGAGAGAGTGCAAAGAGGACAGTCAAGCAAATTGCAGTGGTTCCCAGTGTGGCAATGGACATAAACTGAAGCATAGGACGTTCCCACTAAGCATCAGGGAACAAATTCTTTACTGACGGATTGTGTCTGAGCACTGGCACAGGTTGCCCAGGGAGGTTGTGAAATCTCCAGCCTTGGAGATACTTAAGAGCCATCTGGACATGATTCTGAGAAGCTAGCTCTAGAGTGGTTAGAGATGACTTCCGGACTTTCCTCTCAGCCTCAGTCATTCCATGATTCTGTGATTATGTGTAAGTACCATATACATGCAGCCCAGACATTATAACTTACTATGTTTAAGTACCACATACACGCAGCTGGGTCATTTGGGTCTTTGTAGAAATATGGGTTTNATTTGAAATTATTTCCAAATCTGGATTTAAAGTGCCCTCACAATCATTTTCCAAACTCATCTCTGATGTCAGAATAAAATAAAGAAACAAGAGTCCGAAAAGAAGGTAGAAAGTAATAACAGACATCACAGACCTGGGCATCCTGGTGGACACCAAGCCAAACATAAACCAGAAAAGTGCCCTTGAAATACAGGAGGCCAGTGATATCCTGGGATGCCTTAGAGTATTGCCAGCAGGATGAGGGAAGTGATCCTTTTCCTCTCTACTCACCACTGGTTATACCACATTTGGGCATGATTAAGTGACTGGATAGGATGCTCTGACAGCTGGGACTGTTTAGCTTAGGGAAGAGAAAGCTCAGACAGCATCTTATTAATAAAATGGAATACATCTGAAGAGAGAGTGCAAAGAGGACAGTCAAGCAAATTGCAGTGGTTCCCAGTGTGGCAATGGACATAAACTGAAGCATAGGACGTTCCCACTAAGCATCAGGGAACAAATTCTTTACTGACGGATTGTGTCTGAGCACTGGCACAGGTTGCCCAGGGAGGTTGTGAAATCTCCAGCCTTGGAGATACTTAAGAGCCATCTGGACATGATTCTGAGAAGCTAGCTCTAGAGTGGTTAGAGATGACTTCCGGACTTTCCTCTCAGCCTCAGTCATTCCATGATTCTGTGATTATGTGTAAGTACCATATACATGCAGCCCAGACATTATAACTTACTATGTTTAAGTACCACATACACGCAGCTGGGTCATTTGGGTCTTTGTAGAAATATGGGTTTTTATAGAGTTTTTTTCATCTTTCTGTTGTCACGATTCAACAGTTCCAATGACTATAATTAATGAACTATCCCTCACAACAACATGTGACATGTTTTTTGTGAGGCAGAGATTGAAGGTTCTTCAACTGTACCTTTTTATCAACTTCTCTAGCCTTGCACTGAGTACCCACCCTACAACTTCACAAATATAATCTCCATCTCCTCTGTAGTCTAGAGTTCAACATGACTTACAAGCAACAAAGAATTTATTTGAGTCTCCTGCATTTAGAGTGCTGATGCCTGGAGTACTGATTTTAAGTAAACTAGATATTGAAAGTTAAGCGTAACCCATTTCTGTGCTTAAAATAATATTGAATCTTTGAGCTCCTGTACAAGAGAGAACATAGGGATGTCTTTGAAGAAAGACATTTTGGGTTGTCAGTAGTGAAACATCAGGCTAGAGAAAATGTATTATTACCTTGAATCAAGAGGTTCCTTGCTGTTGTTAACAGTAATAGTGAGTTGGGTAAACTTTAGTTAGATTGATGACTAAAACCAGGTTCTTTGAGATGAGCAGTTCTCAGATTTGAAGACGCTGATGGAGGTTGCAAAATGTATCTTTAAACATTCTCTTACTATATTAAAATCCTTTTACATTATTGTAGAATAAGGGGAAAAAACTGACAGTATGTTTTAAAAAAAAATTAAAACTAGAACACCAAGTAGTGAACATTTTGTGGATATCCACTAATTAATGTGGATTTCAAATTTTGGCAAGTGTTTTCACTGAACTAAATGAATAACAAAACTGAAATAAGAAAGGGATAAAAATATTGATGATGTGGATGTCACTAAAAGGTGATGTTGAAAGTACAACAAAGGAAGGGCAATCTTATCATTTGGTATGGTCTGTAGTTTACACAATCATTAAGGATATAATCAAAAGCTCACAAAAATGCAGTTTGCTTTCACTGGCCTTGGATAAACACAATAGCTGTTAAAGAATCTCTTCTCATTTGAGGGCAATATGATAGTTACAAACAAGGTTATTCAAGGTGATAGGAAAAGGAGGATTAGCATTTCAACTTATCTCCTCTCCCCACACAGATGGGGCCAGAGGCATCAATCATTTCTGATAAGATGTTCATATCATATTGACACAGACACAAAGTGTGTATCAATGAAGGAAAATTTTAACACTCCCTTTTACTGAAGTACTGCCTTGAAATTTTCCCATTAATAGTACTGCTACTTAGAAAAAAGGAAAATGGTTCAGAATGCTACATAAGAACTATGGGTGAGTCATATTACAGATTTAAGAATTTCTACAGCAGTATGTTGCCATAAAATGGAGGCACAAACTCTACATAAATGTAAAGGTCAGCAAAGTAAATGGGACTCTGAGCAGAAGGTGACTTGTGATTTTTTTGTGATGATTTTGTGATGATTTGTGATTCTTATGCATACCCATCAATTCCAGGAACAGGGGCCACAGTCCAAACTGAACAAATGTAGTCAGCAGCCTTACGACCTTTCATTCCCTTTTTCATATACACTACCAAGAATTGCTGGTGTTTTCAAAATTCTCCTTAAAAACCTAGACAAGATCTCTAGATGGTAACATGCTACATATATTGATACAGTCTTATGGCATCTACACTGGAAAAGAAGGAATTTCAGAGGACATGGGGATGATTTTTTGAACAC
>WEIU01007489.1:20352-40674 GCA_013389925.1 Aegithalos caudatus
TTTTTTTTTTTTTTTTTTTTTTTTTTTTTTTGTTGTTGTTGTTGTTGTTGTTGTGGTTTTTTTGGGGTTTTTTTGGGTTTGCCTTTTTTTTTTTTTAATAGCAACAGAATATTCTTATAACAGCAAATAAAGTTAACATGGCCTCAGTGAATAATGCACATTGTCTAGAAAACAGCTAAGCTCTTACTTTGTCCCTTGCCACTTGTTAAACTGATTCTATTAAAAGCTAGTAAGTGAGATCTTTCCAGTATCTGATTAAAAAAAAAAAAAAATCAATATATTTTTGATTAAATGTTTGGGGTTCTTAGAGCTCCAGTGTAAATGGCCCCCCTGGCTATAGTAAGGTCATCACTGTTGCAAAAAAAATGCCATACTGGGTAGCTGATATTAGTACATGTGAACAGAAAGCACTGACTGTCATCAGATGTCCTTTATTTCTCTGAAAATCTGCCAGTGCAAAGCTTTTAACTGTGTAATCCCTTGAAGTACGTATCATTGGCTTTTTAAGTGTGATCTTACTACTGAAAGAAAAGTTTGTTTCATTAACTTCTGTTCAGTAAGAGAAAAAGATATCCCCAAAGCCAACAATCACTGCCACACTCACACTCTTCAGTACTCTAAATGCTGGCACTCTATATAGTCACCTTCATATTCCAAGGAATAGAAAAACTTCTAAAAGTTCAGAAACGACCACACAATACAACTGATTTATAAAGCAGCTAATAAAGAACATGAGAACACAGGGTGGTTGCAGTGTGCTGTAATGCTGCAAACACACATTTCCAGTTTTCCTTTGGAGCTGTAACAATGGTCCATCTCTTACCTAAAGTTATTAAGAGTTTCTCACATTAAATCAATTGCACTCAGACTTCTATAATCCCTTTGAACTCTGAAATTGTTTTTGCAATGTGATTGCAGTAGAAACAAGTAAGTCCCAAAGCACAGCCGAGTTATTCTGTTTCACAGAACTTTCCCCCATTCAAACTAGAACCTGTAATATCCATCTTACATATACTATTTTATGATCTACATGATCAAGTTAAATTGAATTGGGTGCTTTTGAAGACAATTTTCTGATCATCTCCACATTATGATTCACAAGCCAGAGCAGTCTAGCTATGAATCCAAACTAGAACATATGCTGCTGCCTCACAACCACAGATTTAGTCCATAGTGAAAACCTTAAAACATTTACACATGTTAACATTGGGTCTAGCATGAACTGCTGCTCTACAAATCCACTCCTACTGGCTGGCACTACTTGCATAAGTAAGCAACAGTCTTAGACACTGTTGATTTGCTTACAACAAAATCAGATTATATAAAAACAAATCTTCAAGGCTCCATACCAAATTGGTAAGTCCTTCTGATTTTGCTTGTCTCAAACATTTGTGTAACATGCCAGATTCCAGAAGAGATTTTATAAAAGCATGTCTTTAACAACACAATGTACCAGTACAGATCCAGACAGAGTATGTTTGAGCTCATATACTTTAGGAGAAACTCTAAATTAGAAAACCTCAGCAGTGGCCAGAAAAATACTACTGAACTAAAAGACAAACAAATCTCAGGAGATGTGACCATGGATCTCTTTCATTTTCCAACTACAGTAATAGCACCTCTCTACAACTGCTTATGTTAAAATATTTCCTTTAGGCTTCTATATTAGTGAAGTTAGTTCTAAAATTTAAGTGTTATCATTATAGTTTTTTTACTTCCTTAAAGAACCAAAAATACCCAAGGAATGTGACCTTAACAGAAATAAAAGAGGAATAGAAATATAAGGTTAGAAGACATAACAGCACATAACCCAAAGAATTTTAGTGGGACAAGCCATATGGCTGTACTACGTTAAAGCACTGCCACTTACAACTGGCTCTACCCCACTCAGGGGCTATTACTGTTCTAGAAAAGAAAATTGCAAAGCAGAAGGAAGGGGAGACAAATGGAAGATGATACAAAAGCACACCAGGGAAAATTCTAGGAATCATCAGGGGCTGACTTCAGCTGTTTATTGTTAATTTAAGTGATATCAAAAATTATTCCTAGCAGCTAGTTTAGCCAGAAAATATGGATATATACATATGCATACATATCAAGTGAAATTAGCATGCACCAATTAAGTAGAAAATTAATGACTTGCAACTGTAGTCTTAATAAGCAGAAGCATGTCATGACACAGACTTAACTACTTGACTTAAATACTGACAGTTTTCTTGCTTCCAAATAAGTAGAATATTCATGCTCAAAGAAAGCGTTTTAGAGTGCGAAGACACGCATTAGGCAATTGTTTTAATATAGAAACAGTCTGCAAAATAATATTTATTATTATTGTTTACTAACATCAACAATAAAATCATAGATAAACCTGTATTTTACTGTTACCCTTAACCCAATAAAACAGGACTGCCATTATTGTGGATGCAAGCATATTTAGAAACAGTAATTTTTAATAGCAATTTCCAGCAACAAAAGAAAATCTGGAGAAAAGTACAATCTCATCCTGTCCCAAACAAATGGAAAGTGATCCCAAAAGAGTATTTACTTCTAGTTTAGTTGATAGAAAACCATTCTTATTGCCTAAAGGGGGTGCTGATCTCACCAAGTCAGGCAGAAACACAGCATAACAGCCCCTACCAATCCACAGAAATCTTTAGCCTGAAAGTCTGAAAATAAAAAAAAACTCAAAGCATCACTGATTTTTTCTGTCACTATCTGATACCAGATTTCTGCTCTGGGAAAGTTACTAATGCATTTCAAAATCAGTTTTTCATATCTCATGAAAAACACATTATCTAATTCTCAGTACATGTTGGAAAAATTAAAAGCATTTATACATGCTGTCAAAGTGAAAAATTATTTAACTGAGAATAGTTTAGCTATAAATGTTCTTAATTTTTCTTTTATTCATAGAATGGTTTGGGTTGTAACACACTTTAAGATCATATAATGATGATCTATTCAAAACACTAAAGGAATACTAAGATTCATTATCAAAACCAGAATAACTGTTAAATGATTTTATGGCTTTAATTTCCATCTCTTTACTTATTTTAAAAGGTGCTATCCTAAAACTGCACTGGTAGGTCCCACAATGAGAGCACCAATGTTTAGGTTTAATTAGGAGAATATTCCTTAAACATATACATTGCCTACCATAACATATTTTTTCTATTTAAACTAAAAAAAAAAAAAAATCCCTTAAAAAAAATCAAAACAGTGAAAAACAGTAAATTTGTACATATATATCTCTCACTTATTTTTGATCCAACTACCCTAAAGCCTTTGCGAATATATAAGAGCAATTTCAGAATGCTTATGCCTATAGATTCCACTTACGGGCAGATGTCAAAAATGCAGATAACTAATACTGAGAATTTATATCCTTTATGATTTCAATATCAACTCTTTCTGAACTTGAAGTCTCAAATTCTACACAGATCTAAAATAGTGAAACAGAAAAAAAAAAGTTTTCTGGCTAGATTCAGATAAAAATTACTTCAGGGTACGCTGAACAGCTCTTCAGCCAATACTAGCTATGAATCCCAAGGAGCTATTCAAAATGCCCTAAAGAAGATGCAGACATTTCATCAGCTAAATTAGTTCCTAGGTTTTGCTGACTATAACTAGCAACTAGTTACTGGAGAGGCAATTCATGCAAAGATCTTAAGTTTAGGTGTCTTTGGATCTGGATTCCAATCCTAACGTCCATTGATTCATCATGAAACCTTCTGAAATCAGACAAAAAGGAAAGCATTGGCCTATTGTCTTAACCTTGGCATCTTATCCATGACTGCAGAAAGATAGATCCATCTACACAGATTCCAGAGGTGGTGATGTGTGTGCTCCTCCCCCTGCCATCCACCTAAAGACGCACTTGTACTTAATTTCAGGACTAATTCATGTCTAATGAGGTACAACTACTCAGAGAAACAAAAGATAATGAAGAGGAGCAAATACTGAATTTAAATATAGAGCACTTTGGGGATTTTCTAAAATTTTTCAAATAAAGAGCAATGAGAGTGCAGTGTAGGTAAAAACAGATTTATATTAGTAGGTGTGTTTTTTCTTTAAGAGAAAATGACCCATGTCCAATTTCTTGCTCTGCCTTTGAATACTCATTCAAACTTAAACTTCCTATCTGCCAAAAAATCTGAATTGTCTCTCAAGCCACAGCAACTGCATTAAGATATTTTACAAAGTGTAAAAGGAATTAAAATTACTACTGTTCCTTTCCTCACCCGCTTGTCTTTACAAAGACAAATAGGACCTACATTGCATCATGTTAGAATCAACTTCTGCCAAGAATACTTACTAAACATAGTTCCTGTGGCAAAACACATAGGTCGGTCACAAGAATTACAGAAAAATTTTGTGCTGACATTCAGGCTCATAGTTTTCAATTTGATATCTATTTTTTGTTCTACTTTATACATGTATATTCTTTTAATCTATTCTTAGCATGTAATGATACTATATTTCCTTATTATTACACACTCAATTCTGCTCCCACTAAGCCAAATGTAAGAACTATTAGGACACTGTGCCTTCTCATACCTTTGTCTCAGTTGCTACAGGATGATATTTTTTAGAGAGAATCTATAACTGTACAACAAGGAAAAGTTTCATCAACTTTCATTGCTAAATGGATATTTTCTAAGTCTGATATTTTTTTAATATTGCATGAGAAAACTATAGTTTAAAATGGGCTAAGGATAATCCTATTCTTGCACTATAATACAAAGCTCAGCTATGGAACCATACACTCCACCTACGTTACTAAGTACCTTCTTTTTACTTTATTTTCCAAGGCATGGACTTTTCCACAGGGTTTTTTTCTTGCACTAGTCTGGACTGGAAATACCATTCCTTTTTGCAAAGACTTTCTCCCCCCTCAGTATCTACAATTGCTATTCTATTTACTGTGATACTTGAACAAATATTGCTGTTCAAACAGTTGAACATATGATACTGATAAAACAAACAAACAAAAAAAATGGAAAAATATCTAATCAATTTAAAAAGCAATCAGACAATGTTGCTTCTAGTCCTCCAACAATCTCTTAAAGGTGCTATTTTAATTGTATATACCTCAAGTTAGAAAAAAATATAGAGAGATCTTACAATTGCAGGTCCACCTGAGAAGAAGCTAAGTTAGTTTTAAGAAATTCTATTATTAAATCTGAATTCTTTACTGTCTCCAACTGAACTCTTTAAGAGGCTACAGAGCTGACTTGGTTTATGTCAATTTATATGAAGTAGAAAATGAACACTCTATTATGCATTCAAACAGTCTCATTAAAGCAAACAGGACTACCCACCTGAGGAAAGCTGGGTACACATACAGTGCTTACAAAATTTATCTTATAAAGCAGCAAAGTCCAAAGAAATAAAGCCCAAAAAATTCTAGTAAGACAAGCAATGGTTTGAAGAAATACATTTTAAGTAATTTATAATCATATACTTCTGTCTTCACCTGTGCTAGTGACACCTGTTCTTTCCACTACATTTTCCTACTGGGCCACAAAATGAAGACTTAGGAAACCAATGGACAAATGACACAACTAAATTATGACAGATCCTTAGGTGTTGGCACACAGCTTCTGACCTGCACTCTTGCTGAAAAATGAGCAAAAGAGTCTGCATATCTGTCCTGGGATGATTTCTTGATGCTTGTATCCCCAGTTGTCTGTTCTGTTTGTGCTGTATATTGGGTTCTGTACATTTAAGACTGGTTCTGAGAGCGAAGCAGGGAGAAGGAGAAGCATGGAGTTTGTTCTGAGAAAACTGCCTGACTCCTACACATCCCGCTCCTGGATTGTGTTGGCTGAAGCACAGACCAGCAGCAGGACAGAGATTCCCTTTGCTTTTAATTAGCCTTGGCTAGCTGAGGCAGAGAAGCTCCCTGGACTGCTTTTTTTTTCTTTTCTTGGGACTGTTTAAACATGCTCTGGACTGAAAAATCCAGAGAGACCCCAGGAGCTCACACCTGTGGCCCACCAGGCCCGGACCTCGACATTCTCCAGTGCCAGAGGGACTGGGACAGATAACAGACAGAGAGCAGAGCCACACCCACAGCAAGGATTTGCCATCTCAAGTTTGCCATCTTTCTTGAGAGTGGTGAGAGGTTTTATTGTTTCATATTATTGATTCTTTATGCTTATGGGCACTTTGCTTGTTAAATAAATAGTTTTTTCCACTTTTTCTCCAAGGAAATTCTTTCCTGGACCGGTTGGGGGAGGGGCTCTTTGGGTTTGCTTTCCAGAGGAACCCCATTTGGAGGTTTCCTCCCAAATTTGCTCTACAGCAGGACAGTATCCAAGCTACTCAAATCCACTGCTGCCCATAGGCTTTGGCATCATTGCAGGACACGAACTGCAGGGGCTGGGGACTATCTCTTCTCATACATCATCATTCTTCTGAGGGAGATTGTTCATTTCAAGGATGCATCAGAAGGGCCTAAAGATCTCTGAAATATCTCACCCATATGTATTGAATAAAGATTTTACATTGTACCATACTGTTGTGCACCATGACCAACCAGCTTTGGTTTAACTCTGTAATACACTGTTATAATAAAAGTCACTTCCATGTCTAGTCCAGACAGGACCACATAAGTATCCATCTTGGACACCTCTGCATTCCAGAGTTCATTCTGTGATACAGATATGCCTTGCATTTAATTTGTTCTTGTGAAAGCTCTCTTAGGTTTAGCTTTTCCAGTATGTTGAGAAGTCTCTGTTTGTTTCTTGGGAGGGTTTTTGTTGTATTTGTTGGTTGTTTTTTGTTACAGGATGGCATGTTTGTTTGATTTGCAGAGGGTGCAAACTACATTCACAAAGCTTATCCTGTCATTCTCCCTATGTCCTAGAAGGCAGTTTGGATTTGTAACAACACATTTCTTCAAGGTTTGCCAGTAATGGGATGAGGAAGCTCACAGCAGCTGAAGACAGACACTGGAGTCAAGAATCAATAACTAAAGGTCAGATCATAGCAAGCACATGAGAAACAGCTCTAGAATTTGTGCTTTCATGTAACATGAAACCCAATCCATTTGCTTTCACACCACCACCACTGCCTTAACCTTGTTTTCAGCAATCCATATCACCCCAAATTGTTTTCTGTCAAAGTCTGCAGCTCTCTCGTAAATCTATCACCTGCTGTGGCATTCATTGGAGTGAACACAAACACCATGTCTTGATGCACATTTAATTCTCAGAAACAACAGGAAACTGTTTTGGTGACTACTGAAGTGCAGGCCAGAATGAAATGTCAGTATTTAACAGCTAACACTGTAAAACACTAGCTGTGTATACATGATCTCACTAACCATAAAAATTAATGTACTCAGTACACCCTACCTTCAAAGTACTGGTTACATATTTTGCCTGCACTACAAAGCACAGAGATAATTTTGTCATATTCAGCCCAACTTCCAGGTAGTTTATTCCACGTAGTTCCCCAAACTCCTATTGCCATATTTAGGACAACAACTGTGGAAAGGATTCAAGCTGGAGAAATTCACAGAAAACTGTCTCCTGTGTGAGGGCCCCCAGGCTGGAGCAGAGGAAGAGAGTGAGGAGTCCGTCCCCACCCCCCCTGGAGGAGATAGAATGTGTGACCACCTGACCACAGCTTCTATTTCCAGTCCCCTGTACTGCTAGGGTGGAGGAAGGAAAGAAAATCAGGAATGAAGGTGAGCACAGGAAGAAGGGAGAAGTGGAAAGGAAGATGTTTTAAGTTTTGGAATTATTTCTCATTATCCTACTATGAGATGATTGGTAATAAATTCATTTTCCCCATGTCAAGTCTGTTTTATGTGTGACGGTAATTGGTGAGTGATCTCTCCCTGTCCTTATCTTGACCCTTGAGTCTCTTTTGTTCTATTTTCTGTCCCCTATCCAGATGAGGGTGGCTGTGGCTGGCTGGAGGCCATGGTCAACTTACCACACCCATCACCACTGCACAGCCATTTAATGGTTCAGACTTCCTGGCATATTCCTCAAACGGAACTTACTGAGCTCTTGCACTAAATATACTCTCCTTCTGTGCTCATATTTACTAAATGCATAGTAGTTTCACTACTAATCACTCCCATGTTTTCCCTCTCAGCCAGAATTCTGAAAGTAGAAATAGCTACTGAATATTTTAAAAATCAAAGGTTTTCAGGTCCCATGGAATTTAAATGCTAGGACAGATTGATTTTGACAGTTTCGCTGAAGACAGAGCACCTTCTCATAGAACTAAAGCCTCTTTTTATAAAAAATATGCTTAAGTCACTAAGGGCAGCCCTCCAATCTCATGTACTGAGGAAAATTCATTCATCTTATAAATATTACAGAGAAAGCAAAAGTTCAAAGTTTTGAATGTGCACTGATTAGGAGAGATGAAAATAGGGATACTGAAAAATGATCATTCTGTATGCATACACATATATTCCTATACAAAAAAACCTCCCACAACTGGAAGGTGAAATAAGTAAACAAGACAGAGTTGTACACATTTTTGTAAATCTTAAATGACACTACAAGCCATCAGACATAACAACTGAATTTCAGAAGGAAGCAAAATATTCTCATGAAACAAGAACACCTTGCCCTTGTTTCTAAATGTGGAATTTGTTACCTGGATCAAAAGATACAGTATTTATTGTAAAATTTACATAAAATCAGTATTTAAATAGAAATATATGGTACCTGATGGGTCGATTTTCTTTACTATCAAAGAGTGAGAAGATTACTTCCAGTTCCTCTCCCAGATTGGAGCACATTAAACTCTTCATCTGAACAAAAAGATGGTGGCTGCTAGCTGGTACTGGTGTGTCTTTTTTTCGATGGCGATGTTCCATCTAAAAATACCACAAGAACAGTAACCAGTTGGAGTCAGTTACAACATTCTCAAAACAAAGAGGTAAAATATGTAATGCAGAACTACTTTCTTAATCCAAATTTGTATCTTTTTAAATGTAACTTGTTTTTTTTCCTTTTGCATCCAAGAAGGAAAACAGAGGGTATTTACTTTCCCAGTGTTACACTTCATCATAGTTATCTCTAGGAGAAAAACAGTAATCTCCAGAAGTTTATCTTTTTCTACTCTGAAAGTGTGGAGCCACTTTAAAGCTTTGTGCTATAACAACATACTATTTATTAGCTGGCTTAAACATTCCAGTATTCAAACACATTAAAAAATGCTTTTTCAGAATACTAAATACAAATATTTTAAACTGGGGAAAAGCAATCATACGCACATTTTATGATCTCCAGTAAACTGCTTTATACAAGCTAACAAATTTTTTTTTATTTAATTTCATGGTATATACCTTCTGTGTGTTAGTCACCCACTAAGAGAAGGACAATATTAAGCTGTACTATCCCTCTCTTACATTTTAAACAGCAATCTTTCTAAGGCTATATAGCCTTCATAGCAAGGTTACCTTTTTTCCCCCTTTTTATTTTTCAAAGTACACTCTGTGAGTGCCTTTACTAGTTTTCTGGGTTATTTTTTCTCTGCATGTTTCTTCTTATGATTAATGGTTTCTCACTGTATTTCATCTAGCACTTCAACAGGATCCTATAATATTACACAGGACTTTGAAATTATTCAAATGTATACTGATTCCAGCACAAAGGATTTACTATTAGGCTTGGCATTACAAGTTAACAATACAAGTAAAACACAATTATTTTTAAAAATACATAATTATTTCAGATCTACAAAAAATTATAACCATTATGTTTTTGGGGGGTTTGTATTTAAAATCAAAAGTAATTTTAAATAAAATTCAATTTAAATACAAGTCTAGTCTTAAGCACATAAGGCTCAGAACTGTGTATCTGTAACACCTGCAGTACTTACATATGAGGCAAAGCCTACATAAATGAATTGGCAAGTTTTCTTAGACTTTGCTGGAGATTTAATCAGAATAAGAAATATCAGTGCTGCTTTCAGTAAATCAAGATGGGCTTTTACACCCAAAAGCAAAGTTTTCTTATGCAATTTAACTGGTATTTACATTACTATATTAGAAAGTACCAAGAGCCCAGTATGATTAATTGTGACAATATTACACCATTATTATATTTCCACAAAGCTTATCTAGACAGACTCATGAGCCAGGTAAAGCTCTTATGGTAATGTGTCCCATAAGCTTTTATTGATGATTAAATTCATATTAACAATTGTAATTTTAATGGCACATCAGAAACAAAAGTTAAAACAAATAACATTTAAGCTAAGCATGTGTGCACACATAAGTTTGACATAAAATCAGAGAATTTCATACAGATTTAGAGAAGACATAGCTGTTCAAAAAAATTCTTTCCTTGTAGTGAAACTTATTACATTATGAAATGCCAGTTTATTGGATCAAAAAGAGTACTTTTGGTTAAATAGAAAAGAGCAGACATCAAACTATCAGTATGCAATTTGATAGCAAATATATCAAATATTACATTTACATACCAGCCTGAAGAGCTCTGTAATGCTGATCTCTTCAGGATCCACCATAGCATATTCTTTTCTTGGAACTAAGTCAAGTCCCAGTTGTCTGTATGAGAAATGGAATAATATTAAGTAGTTTCTACTTCCAAAAGAAACAAATTAACTCAGCATGTGTTTGTGGTTTATTCCAATAAACAATGCACACATAATTGGTACTCTACAATTAGTTGACCTTGATTTTGTTTTAATGTATTTTGGCTGTATCCACCATTCACATTTGACACATTCCCTTTCTCCACTTTGCAACATTAATAGACTGTTTTTCCACAATTTTTAAATCTGTTTCACATTGTGGGCAATGTGCATTGTCCTTTGTACTATTGTGAACATTTTAGTGTGAATGCACTAGTACTGTCAATTTAAATAACAACCACTGAAAGGAAGATAAAAAGAAAATCCATGAAATGCCAAAACTTGAGCTTATTTTCAGTTTGGACTGGATGGCATCAAAGATGCTTGCCTGTATCCCCTGAACAAAATAAGGAAATGAGCTTGAATCAACAGGAATACAGTTTATTTCCAGCAAAGGAGCAACCAATGTTTAAGAACGCATAAGGGCACCAAGGCAGCCATGCTGAATTTAGGAAAATTCAAAAGATGAGAAAGTTTTTCAAAAATATGTTTTAAAGAGCAGGAATAGTCCATATCAAAAACCTTCACAACTAATTCCTTTCAGTTACTGGAAAACTCTAAGTGGATAGGTAATCATACACATTTAGTCACAACACTTTCACTCTGTTAGGTATTTATACTTTCAGACAGCTGTAGAAACCCTGGAAATGCACTTATTTATACTACTGAATATTGCTTCCTTTAGTTAGCATTTAGCTGTATAAACATATGCTAAAGAAGAGACTTTGGAAACAGTATCTAAATGCCAGAGGGTGTTTTAACCATTTTCTTGCTTAAAAAAAAGGGTAAGTTAATACAATTTGTGTTAGCTCATTTCACTTATTCAGATTAAAGAAAGATGCAGACCGCAGTAGCTGGATGTATGTTAGAGATGCCCAAGTAGGAATTAAATTGAGTAACCAAGCTAAAAAAGAATCAATGTCAACCAACATAGTTTCAGTTAGAACACAGATATACTAAATGCATCATCCAGGCATCAGTAAATTACACTGATATAAAAAAAGCAGAATAAAACAATAAGCCACTTTTCACTGTTAAAACATAGTGGACACAAAAACAATGAAGGAGAAAGTCCATTAAAAAAAAAAGGTAACACTTGTTAGAAATTTTTTCTTTATTTCAGCATTCTCCAATCAGCCTACAGAACTGGCTTTACAATTTTATGACATTTCATTAATTTATATTGACTCACTCATTGCCCCAGTCCAGACGAGCAGTGATGTGTCGCTTGACATCCTTCATTCGATCATGGGTGAGGTGGCCCACAAGGACCTGCCTGCGCAGGTCTAGGATTTCATTCATTATGTGCCACAGCCGGTGAAAGAGATCTCCCTCGTTCCTCTGTGAGATAAAAATATGATTGCCTCTACATCACCTGTATAAGCTGATAATCTTAATAAATGCAAATGTGATGAGGAAATTAGGAAAATCCTTTTCCCCCTTACTTAGTCTTTTATTCTCCATGAAACTTGTGACCATTATACCTGAGCGTATGTGCATATAAAATAATTCAGACCTTGCCACAGACCTTGTCTCTGCACCACACCCATGCCAATATTCCAGGCCAACTCCTTGTGACTCTTCCACGTTAACTTCATCTAATGTACATGACAGATATCATGACAGATATGACAAAAATTCAACCAAAAATGTTCATGTGTTCCACAACAAAGCATTGTTTTATTCCAAACATCAAGGGCATGTTCATTCTGTGCTGCTGTCTCATCCAAACTGAATATATCATCTGTATTTCAAGACTATTTGAACTCATACAGATAGGGGATAGAAAAAGCAATGGCTCTGAGCATTCAAACTCTGAACCAGTGTTAATTTCTTTTAACTTTCCCTTGCATTGATATAACTCTACACACTACCTCCTAATCGTAAATAAATAGTATTGCATAGACTGAATCTTGTCCAGACAGTTTTTCTTTATCTAACTGTGAAGTGGGAGAAATTATGTGAATATGACTACTTTGAAACCACATCCTCCTACTCTAATTATATACCAGCTAAGGGCATAACAATTTCCCATAAATGAACCTCTGTTCTGGAAGAATCTATTAACTCTTCCTTCACTAATTCTAAGTAGTTTTACATAGTT
This sequence comes from Aegithalos caudatus, assembly GCA_013389925.1. Taxonomy (NCBI): domain Eukaryota; kingdom Metazoa; phylum Chordata; class Aves; order Passeriformes; family Aegithalidae; genus Aegithalos; species Aegithalos caudatus. The sequence continues at coordinate 33,089 of WEIU01007489.1, forward strand.
TTTTGAGAACCTATAGCTTGATAAAATTACTACAACCTTCATCTAAGTGATTAATCACATGAAGCTGAGAAAACACTCCTATTAAGATTTGTTCTGTTAATTCTTGCCAAACACCTTAAACCCATCTCCCTTTTCCTTTCCTGAATAAAAGGCAAAGAAACAAAGTTCAGCTACTTCTGCTGCATAAGTTAAAATTCATTTAGAAGTACCATTACTCTCCATCAACAACTTTTATATTCCAAGCACTCTGAAGAAGTGCAATTTGATAAATCTGCTTTTTTTACTTCACATTCATTTACTTCACAAGCTCACTAAAAGGGCATTAATTTATAGTTTGTCTTGGCTTTCTGTCTGGAAAGGAAGAGAACCAGGGTAATTTTGAACACGCAATAACAACAGCAGTGAAGAAAAATGTTGCCAAAAAGGGGAACAACTGCTGTAACAACAAGAGGGAAATATGAACATTATAAGTAAAAGAAAACCAAGAGAAAAAAGGTCACAGAAAGAGCCCTTGAATTAGAAACAAGAGACAAAAAGGACTTTGTATGAACATTATAGAGCTGTACTGACAATATGTTTTCACAATTTTCCATCAGACATGAGTATATAGAGCTTTCATTTCTGCAGTCAAAAATCCAAACTGACTGAACAGTAATTCTGGTGCATCGTTGGTATCCGATAAGTTCTGTTGAAGTATATTATTGTAATTCATGTGAATACAAGAGACATCCTAATAACACTGTGAAACTCAAAATAAAATTTCAAGGTATTAGCAAAACAATTCAAAAACAAACCGAATTTTTTGGGATTTTTTTCTGAAATATATACTTCAACTAAACTAAAGCATCTAAACAGTGCACCTTCTGAGATGACAGTAGATCAAAGCAATATTATTCAGGGTACTTGCCACATAGAGTTGTTTCCACATTGCTCCCCAGTCTCTTAGAGTTGATGTCATTTCTGTAATAACAGAATCTTCTGTTGGAATAACCATTTCAAATTGTCTGTAACATGCAGAAGAAGACATGATATTGCACAAGCATTACTAATCCCATTGCAGTTACTAATATGTAGACTTCCTACTGCCAACAGTGATGTCTGTCAACCTCCACGAGTGCTCTTTCAGACCATGACATTTTTTGTGTATTTATTGAATCCCCATGGATAAACTTTGGGTGAAAATAGTTTAATCCCCACACAAAGTCTTGGCCCTAGAGAAGTCAAGGTGAGATTTTTTACTATGAGATAAGCATATCAAAAATAACTTTCACAGCAGAATAAATCCCATAGTTTCCAAAGGGATCTTGACACCAGCTTTTCATGCCTGGGTTACTTTTTACATGGTATCTCATCTCTTTTAGTAAACTAACATAACAATGTGACAGTTCTTTGCTATGATGTGCAGCAGGGAACATGGCCTGAATGGCAAACAAACTAAGGAAATAGATGCAACAAAGATTGAACTCCATGCAAGTACTGTCATGGTGTCTACTAAAAATATTGTTCTGCCTTTAAACATTATTTTTTTGTAAAGGCTTACAGTTCTGTTTCACTGAAACAAAATTACCTACAACTTTTAAAAGGAGAAAAGGATCCTAGGGCACAACAAACCATATGTGGCTGTAACTTCTTAGTGGACAACAGGGAGTTTAACAGTAACATGGGGATAATTTCACCTGTGAGAATGAAACCTGTCTTAATATTATTACAGTCTTCCTCATAATTTCTGCCCATCATGAATAATGGATCTTCAGCACACTCATTCATGCTCCCAAAACAAAGGTCACTTCATGTTCAGGCAGCCATGTATTATAAGAAATGACCTTAACTAAACAGTTTTCAAACTGTTCTGTATCAGTTCTCTACTAATAAATCCAGATAAAGGATACAATATAAGCAATTAAGAATTAAGTAAAACTGTGGAAAGAAACTTGTGCTAAGATCACTGACAATTTTTTAAAGTTTTAAATTTTTAAAAGTAATACCATCTAGGTAAGTTTTACACATTAAAAAAATCAGTAGTTTTTTTTTATGTCAGACAACTTGAATTCCAAACCAAAATTTTAAAAGTAATTTTAACCAATGATTCTGGATTTTATCAACTCTTCTAAATGTGAAAATACATCAGTTGTTGCCAAAAATAAATATTGGCTCTCCATCACTTGAGGAGAAGTAAAGGAAAAAGTTTCTCTATTCATTTACAGGTTTAGTAAAATATTTTGCCATTAAATGGATACATTATTTTACCCTCTGTTTGTAAAATGGAAACTGTCTACCATGGTAGAGCTACTGCCCTCAAAGAAAACAACTAGTCTAAAGCAGAAGATTAAAAGACAGTTTATGTACAGAATAGTTTCTTCAAATTAAGGCAATGCCATTTTCAAGCCAAACTTAACATAATTGTTTCCCCTTTTTTCTAGATAATACAGAGTGATATTCCCAATTGTATTCTGTATCTTTCTGGATATAGCAATCCAATTTTATGACCATGCAGGAATATCAGGTTAACTAAAGACAACCACTTCAAGTTCTCTGGCAGTAAGCTGAAGATATCATGACATAACTAAATTATTTACTTTATAAGCAAAAGATTTTTGGCACAAGTAAATGACCATGTTTAAATATTTGAAATCAGAACATTTCACACATACCCTTTGTTCTTAACACATGCATTCTTCAAGTGAATGTAGTTAGATGGAAATATGCCCTGAAAAATAAAAAAAAAGTTTAAGTAAAAAAGCCCCCTTACATGAGTTTGGCATTCCATTTAGTATCATTCAATATGCAAATGCATGCTGAATTTGAAGTCCTCCAAGTAATTAACAAAAAACACACACAAGGAAAGAATGCAATAAATACTCAGAAACTAACAAAAACTAGAATGCCATATTCAGTAGAGTTTAAATTCTTTGACGCTTCAGAAAATTAGAAGATAAAACACATGTAGAACATGCAGAAGACTGTTTGAGAGTTGCCGTATGGCAGATGGTTTTATTCATTATTCCCACCTTGATAAGGAACAGACTAGCTGTGGGGGATAGATAATGTCTCATCAACCATATCTTAGAAATAAGGATTTTCAGATAGCAATTTTTAAAATTAAGCAGAATAAATGAAGTTAACAATATTTAATAAAAATGAAGTTAAGTAAATAAAGAAAATCAAAATTGAGCCTAAGCTGATGGCTACTCTGCCTGCAGTGCAGAGGAAAGTTGTGGCAGATGCTTATCAACGGGGCTCTGTCTGCCAGAAGCGCCCCTTTTCCATTTGTTTAAGGGCTCCTCCCATTCTCTTGAACACACAGTACTGCTGCAAAGTCCTACTGCTCTTACAGCACACTGACCTTCACAAACCGCAATGAGAAAAATGAACTAAGGCAGCTCCAGGCCTCTGGCTGGGAAGATAATACACTACAGCTCAGCAGTGAGAGAAAATACATATATGGTCTCTTCATAATAAGCACAGCTGCATACAGCTTTCCTTTGTGATGATGGTGTCCCATTTTCTTTTCACACAGCCATTAGACCTTCAATAAAACCAAATCTACTATGTAGAGGCAACTACCCTTTTAAATGCTCCTACTCCTCTGTAATGCAATTTCAGGGGAGCATCTCCCAAGGACAGTATGACACACAGCTTTGCAGGTGTAACGATGTGTCAGGAAAGAGGATAGCTGCATTTGCACCCTTCACTGCAGACCAGCTGCCACAGATAACTTCTTTGAGTGTCAAAGCTTGCAGAACAACAAGAAGGGAAGAATCTTGACAGAGCAATACCAATAACGAGAGGAGCTACAAGGTGCTCTTATGATTTTACTTTTGGAGAGACTCCCTTCAAAATCCAATCCAGAAAACTGTTTGCATTCACACTAGGAAAACAGAATATGTATCTCATCTCTTCACACATCAAGTCATGTTTAGAAAACCTATTCATAACTTCTATCACACATTTGACAGACCACAAAGCAAGACTGACAGCAAGCATGTGGTGAGAATTGCAACAAAAGGCACAGAAGATGCAATAACAAACCACAACTGCTCCTGTCTTATAAATCAAACTGTAATATACATCAATGAGGTCAAAGTAGTAAACATCAAATTAGACTCTGTAGCTAAATTTATTGTTTGAATCGATCTTCCATATAAAGAAAGAAAATTTATGTGATTACAGACCACAGGCCTTGGTACAAAAGGCCAATGACTTGCTATGAGTCCCTAAAAACTTTTCAAAATTATTGTGTGTGCCTTTTTTGCAGCTGAAGAATCTTGGAAATGAGGACAGAAAAAGAACAGCAAAGCTTACAATGCAGGTTAAAAGATCAACAGATAATTTCAGATCTTTCTTTCCCATGAAAAACAAAATCTGTACAATCCCAGAGGCAAGACAACAGGAGAGGTTAAGAAAAAAGAAAGACAAATAAGATAAGTAAAGCTTAAACATACAACATGAACAGACACTGAAACATAAATTTCAGTAACTTTTCATGTTTGAATGCAGAAGAAATAAATCAGTGAAATCTGGTTTAAAATACTATGCTACTATGGAAATCAAAGACTACACATCAAAGAAAACCAAAATGAATCATATATTTTACATGGCAACACGTATCTTTTATTCAATTGATACTCTGCATGTGGCTCCTATAAACTAGCTGTCTCCACTGGCTGCTCTAAATTAATTCATAGCATCAAGAAAAACAGGCACAGTTTAACCAACTTTTCCAACAGTGTTTACAATTTGTATTCTCAGTAGTCTTTTCCCTTCAGCTTAGCTTCATCTGAGTGGAGAATCTAAAACTTGGAAATGAAAGAAAATTCACCATGGCCCTGGATTTGTAAAGTGTATTATCCTAATACATAGAAGCATTTCAGAAGAGTAATCCATGTCCAAATCTAATTAAAGTAGTACCAATAATATACTTAACACTAAGCTCAGGTTTTCTTTTAAGAGTAAATATCATACACTTAAAAGCAGATTATTACCTTCTAAAAAGTAAATATACAATTTTGCCCAAGAATGCAAAACTGCAATTGACCTTTACCTTAACATTGGGGTTTTTTAAGGCAAATCCTCTGTACCATCCTGTGAAGAAAACACATATTGCTTTTTAAATTGTGCAAATCATTTACATATGTAAAACAGATTTCATCTTTCCCTTTTGGACAGATATGACAATTCCACAGTGCTGTCAGACTATATTAATTTAAAAGATTTTCCATACAGTGAAAGGTATCTTATTTAAACCAGTTCATATTTGGATGACTTCATTCACACAATTTCAGGAATTACCCTTTAACCTTAAATGTTACCACTAAATGTTTCTAACAATGTAACCTAGGTAAATTCTGCATTGGACACCACACCAGTCAAAACAGAAATAGTTTCTTACTAACTCAGAACATTTACAAATAATTTCTGGTGTTTTGACATTGTACACCAACCACAATGGTATACAAAATTCATAATATATCTGATTCAACAGATTAGATCATATGCCTTCTAAAAGAACATTTCTTACAAGTTTAACCATATATAATCCTGATATGATATTAAAAAAACCTCTATGATCCCAAAAGCTAAAAAAAAACCCCTTAAAATTATTTTAAAAATCAATGTGTTGATTTTTATGTGTTAAGGAGGCAGATTATGAAAAGAAAATGCAACTTTCTCTGACACTAGCAACAGACATTTGCTAAAATTATATTTGCATTCTCTTATAGAAGAGAATGCTTACACTGCTTTAAGATTTAAAGTTTTCATTTTGAATTAATTTGAAAGTGCCTTGATGGCAGCCAGATTTCCCTCAGAAATACCCAGAAAGCAGAACAATCATGAGGTACTTCCTTTCCATTATATCTCTTCTCTTCTGTAAATGTTTATTAAAGAAAGAGATTAAATAAAAATTAATGTACTGCAAATTAATTATTATAGAGACTAGAGCTCACTGGAACTATGGAAAAGAAATTGAAGAGGCCAAAATATGTTACATTATTGGCTTCAACAGTGTGCTATTTTAAGAAAATAAATGTATATCAATGGGGTTCAAACCATTAATACACAAAATTTAATTATCACTGGAATCACCTGTGAACTCACCATCACATTTCTCTAATATTTGAACAGTGTCTCCAATCTCCAGTGATAGGCCATGTGGGACTGTTCCTCGAAAACCAGCAATTACTGAAAAATATAACATGTTTCAATTATTCACAACATTAAAATATAAATTATTTTTAACAAAATAGTATAGCCATGAGAAGTTACATGTTAGAACAAACAGGCTTACTCAAATTCAGTAAATTGTGGAAAAAAAGTCAAAAGAAAGAATCACTAAGCCACTTTTATGAGCAGAAAATTCAAAACACAGGACTCAGGAAAAGCCCTAAACACAGTCTTATGATACATGAATGGAAAGCTTGTACTGGAGAACACTATTAGCTAGATCATAAGTACCCCGAAGGACAGAAAGTGTTTTATTCCAAATGCTTACACTAACACACATCAGACCTCAGAATTTTCCAAGCTGAAATTGCCAATATGTGCCAATATTTTTGGTGCCATCCATACCACTCACACACCATGAAAAGCAAACCTTATTTCACATTTGCTTAATGGATGCTATAGACCCAGCACTCCATATAATCCCAAATGTGAGGAAATGGTATGGGGGTGGAGACCACTAAAGCATGTTGTTCATTCCAATACATCAAGTGCACACTAACCTTCCCCTGCAGCTTCACCAAAGCCATTGAACAGGGGTCATGAGCTCAGGCTGGAACAAGAGCTACAGAAATGGAGCTGGAGATAAGACATGCTTCAGAAACAAAACATCCACCAGAGCAGTGATGTTCCCAAATACTTCGAATAGCCAAGTATTAAGTCTTATATTGTTACTTCTAAAACAATAGACAGCTATTTTTTCACTTGGAATCAAAACAGAATACCCAAAAGCCACTCAAAGGGCTCACCCCTAAAAATGCTAAAAGTCCATTAACATTGTAGACAGCAATTCAGCCCTGTTCTTACTGTACTTGAAATGCTGAATTTAAATATTGCCTAATTCAGGCCATGAGACCAAGCAATAGTGCTTTTGATTCTCTGTATTGTAATCTTCTTTCAGAGCTTAATCTTGAAGTGATAGAGCAAAACAGCCTATCCACCCAGGTATGATGCACCAAAAAGCTTTGTAGCCTCACAGCAGCCTTACTGCTGTCAAATATCTACACATCTAGACAGGAAAGCCCAAATCTCATAGGAAAAAAAGAAACCCCACTAACTGAGAGTCATGACAAGAAAACTTCACATAAAAAAAGCCAAAAGGATATGAATACATGCAAGGACATATATACACTCTTGCCTGCTGTTGGAGGCCTACCCTGCCACAAGCAGACACTACAAATACAACATAACCTGTCATCCACCATCTGTGCCTGCCACATTGTTCATCAAAGGCAGCAGGAGAGATCAGCTGCCAGCAACCACAGAAACTGAAATTCATTTGTGAATCTCTGGAAGAAAGTTCCAGATTTTAAAAGTAAACCAACAGGATATGGTTTATGCTATAAGACTGCATGTTTAAAAAGGCA
>WEIU01007490.1:4645-17504 GCA_013389925.1 Aegithalos caudatus
AAAAAAAAAAAAAAAAAAAAGGCTGGACTAAAACTTGAAAAGCTACCAAAGGACCATGCAGATACAGGGGAAGTCACACTCTGCAATGCACAAGAAGCAAATGTCAAAATGTTGATAATTGCAACCTAAACATGTTTTGTTGCAGGCAGTTTTTTTCTGTAACATTTAATGTTTTGAGGCTTTGAGAAAGGAGGGCAGGTTGAAGTGCTTTCTAGAAATTTTGCAGAATTGGTTTATTTGAGGGATTTGGGCTTTTTTTTTTTTCTTAAGGAAAATCAAAAGCCCGTGGCTTTCAGATACTGTTACCTCATGCATCCATCTTGCTTCACTCTTTGATGTTGCTTCTAGCATACCCTTTCACAGACTGCAACACCATTTTTCTCTTGGAACTGTAATTGTCATCTCATTTTTTCAAGTGAGCATTAGATCATTGAAGCTATCTGTAATATTGTTTCTTTTCAAAAATAAAAAGTTTTTCTGTTCTTTCTAATGTCACAGCAGGAAAAAGTGCACTTTGAGAAGAAATTAATATTTGTACATTTATAACATTGTATCAGTTGCTGTTCTTCAAAATTTTAAAATCTCAAGATCTTTGCTCGAGAGTAATTCCCTGAAAATCCTTTATGTCATTTAACAATTTGTTAATCAGGTTAACAGATTTAGAAATTATATTCATCAGACATTTCAGTACACAGAGTACATGAAATTGCCAATCTTTATGTATTCAGATGGATTCATAAGCAGCTCTACATCACCACAATGGTATTTAGAGGACATTCATTTGTTATGAACCTGCCTATGACAGTATTTGAATGAATCCAGCTTTTCAAAAAGCTGAATGAATCCAGCTTTTCAAAAAAATTTTTAGTCTTCTTTGCCTTCCAAATGTTATAATAAGTATGTATCGATGCCCCAGCTGTATGTTCCTACTCTTTGCACAACATGCAAAAGGTAAAGAAGGACTTCAAGAAGTAATTAAACTCTTCTGTGGTAATCTTGCTGGATTATTAACTGTAGATCTTTATCTGGGAAAATTTATGATTTTAGATGATCCTGTTTGGTTTTACAGAATTGAGTCACATCAAGAATGTTTCTTTTCAGTAATTAAAGTATGCAGCATTTAAATTTGCTTTGGATGAAAACATATTGAAAAAATTCTGCTTCCTTACTCGAGATTTTAAGACTAATGTTGCTTAAAATCTTTTTTTTTTGGCAGCTGCAGTGCTGAGAAACAAAGTATTGTAGATCACTACTGATACTGGTCTTTCTTAGGACTTAGTCATATTATTTCCTAATAGATCTTTTGGCATGTAAATATGGAATAAAAAAAGAAGAGAGCTATATTGATAGAGCCACTTTCCACTTAAAAATAATATAGTATTAATGACTTGTTTCTCATTACTTGTATGTGTTATTTGAATTTTCATGCTAAACTAAATACAGAAATAGATTTTAAACTTGAGGAATTTAAAACACTGCTTTTGGAAAGGATTAATATAGAGCTGAAAGAATCTGTACAAGTTAGAGTTAAATTTTCATTTTTAATTAAAGATAGGTAGATAGGTAAAAAGATATCTCTGAAAGAGAAGTACTGTCTTCTCTGTTTCTTTTTTTTTAAAGAGCATGTTGGACTTAAAAAAGTTATTGAGAGATGTGTGTCTTTCCTAGTCCTGATGAAATGAACATTGAAAGAGCAAAAATCTACTTTTATGAGATTTTTATTTCCAATCACTGATTCTTGTCAAGCACTGCCACTTCTGCATGCAATGTTGAAATATCTGCCTGGATATGATAAGATCACAAGTCTAAATGAAACCATTTGTTCAGACTTGAACCAGTGCAGACTTGAAGAGAAATACAATATTGAAGCAAAACCTAATTCAGAACTGAACTGCACATCTTTTTGTTTGTTTGCCATCTGCACTTGTACAAAATCCAGATTGTTTTTGCTCCCAAGAACAACCAAGATGAGACATGTCACAGGTATATAGATATCACACTTGCATCTTATCTACCCTGCTGGATCATCTTTCCCCCCCTTGCATATCTAACCAACATACCTGCAAGCTGGGAGAATTGGATAATAGTCCCCAGGTCGGTGATTGTGGAAGTGTTTTATAGACGTTCTTAAAATTTTAACCTGTCCTCTGTTGCTGCCAATCAAAGTCTAAGGAAGAGTTGAAATAATACTTCAATAATACTAAGTGCTTTAGCATTATTTTTAATTGCCTTTCCCCCTTCTTTCTCTATTTTCTCTTTTCTGGTTGAATTCGATACCGTTCCCCATTGAAATTAATGACAAAATTAAATTGATTTAATCTGTGCCAGTTTAAACTCACAGTGACCATAAATAAAATTTGGACTTCACATCTTCTCATCACACTTTGCAAACATATTTTCCAGAGATGTTGTGGAGTCTGCCTCACTGGAGATACTCAAGAACCATCTGGACACAATCCTGTGCCATGTGCTTTGGGACGACCCTGCTTGAGCAGGGAGGTTGGACCAGGTGAGCCCACTGTTGTCACTTCCAAGATTGCCCAGTCTGTGTTTCTGTGAAATGTACAGAGCACTCCACTTGGAACTCAAACTTGTAAACATCAAATCAACAAGAGGTGCAAATCTGTCATGCATTAAAACATCATATATATACTTTTCTGTGGAAGTAGAATGGCCATATTTTAGTAAAGAGAAGGCACAAGGTTTTTGTTTCTGTGGCCCAGTTCCAGGACAATCCAACAACGTTTACACTCTGCGTACAACCCACAGTTCATCAGACCTCCTGGAAGGAAGAATTCTGATTTAACAACTCAACTAGTCAAAATCTGTGAAATAAAAAGGTTTTAAATGGACAGAAACTTTACTATTAGTTCTAAAATATATAAAGAGCAAAGTATATAAAAAACACAGACTAACTCTATAGAATTCTAATGGATAGACACATATAGTTACAATATACTCCACCTAAGCCTCTGCATCAAGGCAATTTACAGATAATTGACAATGGTATGTTAAATTATTGTAAGGCTCTACCAAAATGTGTAAAGTAAGAAAAAAAGGAAGAAGGAAAAAAAGCATGCCAGCTTAAATGGAAAGAACCAAACAATCTTATAGAAGCCCACTAAATACTGGTTCAAGCTGTTAAATGTCAAGGTCTTTCAACTTTCTTTGTGATATTTGATGATTCCATTAAATTCCAGCTCCCTGCTTGGAAAACTACAATCCAGAAAACAAATCAAGTCTTGAAAGCCAAGATTTGAGCCTTGTAGAAGATTAAGCACGTACCAGTGAACAGAACAAAAAACCTGCCAGAACGAGGTTGGTATGTCCTCCTAAAAAGAAACTAACTCCTACTTTCCAAGATGATGTGAAAATACATTTTGGGCATCAATGTTTTTAGTTTAGAATAATATCTGAATGACAATTCAATGATCACTTGGACAGCCTAAGTGTATTAACTAATAGGACACACAGTATTTCCATTGAAACATAATAAATATGTAACTTCAGTTTATACAACTTTTATTAAATTAGTTATTTTATGTGTAGATTTCAAATTTGTGTGTAATTGACTTGTTGTCTGACCATTACAAACTCAGTAGTTTTATACAGTTTCTTCTGCTAAGCTTCCCCTGCAGACAGTTTCCAAGCAGTTTTCTTAGGTGATACCAAGATTACAAAATTGGATTCCTTTTCTGAAAATATATTTCTGTCATTTTAGTTTATATTGCATTTGGCTACCCTGTGTTCTGATTTTTGCTATTTTAGTGCCATAGATATTATCTTAGTCCCTGATGCAGTTGGGGAGGCATTTGGCACAACTATTCTATTGTTACACAAGTCAAGAGAATTTATTTACTGAATAGACTCTAGTTTGGTAATTTTTNTATTAAGAAATGAAAATGTAATACCAAGACACAAAATGAAGGGATTAACCCTTGTAGGAGAAACTAAAAGTTCTTTTTCTGCCCTAAATGCAAAAAATTAATTCTAGCAAGAATAAAATAATTTTTAAGCTACACTATTTTCTTATGAGTCTTCAAAAAAGTAGAAAGCTTTTCTTCTGAATTTTCTGAGTAAGTCTTTATCCTTATCTAAGGAATATTTTTCTATCATGGAGATGCTGAAATGTTAACAAGTGTTGCAAACTGTCATACAACCATGGCTATTTATTAGCAAGTAGTTCCTTTGACAGCTTAACACATTAAATTTTTAAGTACCACAAAAATTTCTTACAAAATTGCTGTCTGATGGTTAAAAAGACTTTGTGACTGCTCAGTAGTCTTATTTGTCACAGGTGGACTTTTAAACTTGACAAATTTCAAGTAATTTAAATTCTTTCTATCATATGCATTTAAATTGTCAGTAAGTGCTATTACTGCACAGTCCTTCTACTTAGGACAAGCTACATTCTGTTACACCCCTTTATTTCCAGTCAATTTTAATGAATATAAAGCATGATCAAAAATCATTTTTGTGACTGATGTCTTGTGTGGCTTTGGTCTACCAGAGTAATATCTTTGAACAGAGACCAACTTCTGTGAGTCTAAGTTTTAGGGAAAACTAAGGGAAAGATGTCTAACTCTTCTTGTAGGAAATGAGCACACCATTTATCCTAACAGTGCTGATACAAATTGCAAGTGTTGCTTAACAATTAAGGACATGAGGTTGAGTTACAGCAGTCATTACCAATAGGTATCCATAGCCTTTGATCACTGAGCACCAAGAAAGATGATGGGATACTTTAACTATGGAAAGTACTTTAATTATGATGAGAACCTGATGAAGGGGAAAAATTTTGGAAGCATTTCTCACGTTAATATCAAAATAAATATTTCTAATATTTTGTTTGTATCTGAGGAAAGTATGCATAGCAAATTGCTGATTCTCAAACAGTTCCTCTCATGGCAATGCAGGTGCTCATACAGTTGTGGATACATCAGGTCAGTTTTGTGATTCATTGGAAAGACACCTATTTCACTTTGTAGACACAAAATTACATTTAATTGTTGAAGAATAGTTTAAATTAACACTATTACTAATGGTTTTTTAGTATCCTTTAACAAATCAACACTTTCCCAACTTTACTAAGAAAAAAGTATGTAGCAATCAGCTGAAAAACTGTTTTTATACTGTTTTCTGAATAATTAGAAAAAGTTTACAAGTCAGTTAAATAAAAGAAAAGCATACAGACACCACAAAAAAAGGGTAGATTTTTTCTTTCTATTGCAGCATGCTTCAAAAAAGCAAGTGAACATGAATATGCAAAAGGTTTCAGTACATGAGGTCTGTTGGTAGGCAAAGCCTCTGCCACCCAAAATATTCATTGCCTCCTGCTGAGTGGCTTAACCAAACCACAAAGGGCATTACAGCCACTATTTCCTGTTTGTTCTCAATGCCAACTTAGAGAAGAAAAAGCAAAAGGTTGTTTTGGGAAGATCAAAACATTTCATGCAGAAATCTTCACTTTAAATTCCCATCTTCTTATGAGTTATATTCAAGAAACACAGAGTTATATACATCTAAAGACATAATCTGCTCTTGCAGCAAATATAAATAGTATAAAGGGATCACTTCAGACTTACTTTTTAATAATCACTTCAGTGAGTAAATGCTATGGCATAAAAATTAATCATGATTTTTTTTTCAGGAATCACAATCTAGAAGTGCAATAAGCCCCCAAAACAATATGCTTCTTGAGAAAAAGAAAAAGAATCAATGCCATTGCTTATGTAAATGTTCTTAGTATAACTCAATGATAAGAGAAAATCATCCTAAATGCCACTGTTCTCATGTCTCCTATGTGCTACAAACTATATATAGAGAAGAGTTGTTTACACATGTACATTTTGATGTCACACTTCCTTAATTGACTTCTGCCTTTAGTTGTGGAACAAAATTTCAGCACCAGAATGAAGGATTACTGTACCATCTATTCTGACACATATAACTATGATTACATTTCATATTAAACTTCAAGTTACTTAGAGCTTTTCACTGGGAAATGGAAAAAGAATAAATCCCCAATTCAGTATGATATAGATACTCCTTTACTATCCATCCCTAACTTTCTAGGATTACCTTTCTCTCTGTTAAAAGCATCATTATTTCTTTAATAACATGAACATTATAGTCTCTTTTTCATATACACTGAGCTACAATTTTAGAAAAGCAAGGGGTACTGGAATTGGGTAGTTACCCAGTGTTTTGTCAAGGGATGTCACATTAGACCACATTTTCTAGGAAGGTTTCAAGGAAGAGTTACTGAAGGTTAAAATGGTTGTATAATAGAATATTAAAAAAACACATTATTTTGGGGCACACGATAAATTCTTATAAGGAAAATAAATATTGCCTATAAGAAAAGAGATTAGAAAGGTGTTTGTACATTAAATGCAAGACAAATTTGTTTGGGATATTCAGATGAATGGAGATTCATAGAAATAGCCTGAAGAAAGTATGGAGAAAATTCAAATCCTTGATAAAAATCACTGCTGAAGGGAAAAATTAATTGGTCTATCTTGTTCTTCTGTGCCACTGTGCCTAAAAACCATTGCCTACAAGCCTGAAAATCACTCCTTTGGATGTGATTCTCTAGGTAAGTTTTGTAAATAATAAGAAATCGAATCCAGGAAATCTTTTCTAAAGAAACAAAATCAATATTCCCTTCTTAAATAATATGAGAGCTTATTATATTTTAGCCCTTATAAAAGCATTTTTGGCCTTCTAACATGATTTGTCAGCGTGGCTTGGAAGATGCACAACAGGTAAAATTTACATATTGCTACGTGCCATCTACTGTCCCAACATCTTTAAAATTTATGCTTTTTTTTTTCCATAATTACAGCTAAAGTAATTAAAGGTAATTTTGTGAAAAGAAAGAGAGGTCAAAACCAAACTAATGCTGAGGTCCTTGAAAAGGCACAACTACTTTGAAACTAAAAGTAACTTCCTTACAGAATGACATCCACTGAAAGGACCAGAAGAGAGATGCATTTCATTTGAAAGCATTATGAAAGTCCTGACATTAACCATATGGTCTCATCCACAGAAGTGAGGAAGGATCCTATTAGTCTGGGATAAGGAGAACTGAATAGTCCAATGTGCATATGATTTACTGGCATACTTACAGACCTAGAAACTTCAATGACCTCCTTGATGAAAGTCATCGAGAGATTCAGCAGAATATCTCCATAGTGGATTAACTTGAGTAAATTAGAGATAATACATTATGAGTTTGTAATATCTCTGGAGTGTCCTTATATTACATTATTAAGTTAACTTCAAAATGAGTAACAGAATAATGATATGAAATCTCCTCAGGCACTGAGGAAGATCATGGGATACACCTGGATTCAATCTAGACTGTTCTCAAAGAAGACTAAGTCAACTTTTCTCCTTAACCGCCTGATTTTTTATAAAACCTCCCTCAAAAAAAGGGTTATAAAAAAGTCTTAAAATTGATACATAGTAATAATTCCAGAGGAAGACAAATGTCAGAATGAAATACCCTAATTTGCTTCTAGGAAGATTAATTCAGAAGATCAGACATGGTAAAATGATAATAATTCTAAGTTAATGTATTTTAAAAGGGAGTGTTTTGATTGAAAATATTATATGTTGCTTTGATAACTATCAAAATTATTTTGTCATTTTATTAAGAATTTTTTCCTAGCTTCTCTACCTGTCTTCAGTTACCTATTTTAGTAAACAAATAGTTTTGAGGGCATGAAGGTTTTGATTTCTCTTCAAGATCTTGTTTAGATATCCTGCTTTCCTTGCCGTCACGGTTTAAGTCCAGATGGCAACTCAGCTCCATGCAACCTCAAGCTTACTACCCTCCTGTTGGAGTGGGGGAGAGGATTGGAAGACTGAAAGTGTGAAAACTCATGCAGAGCAAAACAGGAATCTATTCATCACTTCCAGTCTCCAGGTAGGTGCTCAGCCATGCCAAGGAAATCAGGGCTCCATCATGTGTCACAGTGACTTGAGAAGTCAAATGCCACTACTCCAAATGTCCCCCTCTTCCTTCTGTTTTCCTGAGCCCTATATGCTGAGCATGACACCATATGGTATGTATGGAATGTCCCTTGGGTCAGTTGGGGTCAGTTGTCCCAGCTGTGTTCCCTCCCAACTCCTTGTGCACCCCCTGTCTCCTTGCTGGTGGGATGGGATGAGGAGCAGGAGAGGCCTTGGCTCTGTCTTAGCACTGCTCAGCAGTAATGAAAACATCTCTGGCTTACCACCACTGCATCCAGCACAAATCCAAAACACAGCCCCATACCAGCTGCTGTGAAGAAAATTAACTCCATCCTGGCCAAAACCAGCACAGTGGCTCACAGGACTGTGCAACCCAAAATCTGCCTGCATGTTTGTGACCTTAATGAGGCTGTTGTTCCATGCTGAGCTCAGCCAGCACCAAGGTGTGCTCAGACTCCTTTTCTTTCTGGGTTGTCCTGTGAAGTCTTTCAGTACTAGTTCAGATCAGCCTGCTGAAACCTCGCTGGATGAGCATGTTTCTGTTTTGGGCAGGCTGTGCAGACAGTCTGCTCAGCTGGTTTTCAGCAACAACCTTCTCAAGGATTGGAACACATGAAAAGAAAGATTAGGGTTTGGGACAGCAGATGGGTTTTGACCATTTTGGTAACAGCTCATCTTAAAACTTCACCCTCTTTCATGTGAATTTAACCCTTTCCATAAAGTCACAGACTTTACTTGGAAAGCCTCTCTGAATGGTTTCCATTGTTTCATATCTTTCCTGATCTCAGCCCAGAAGGTTTGTTGTTTACCCTAGCAAATTAAAGGAGAAACCAAATAGAGCAAAAATACTTCAGAAGTGGAAGTAAGAGCGATGTTAGAAAGTAGAAAAGAACCTAAGGGACAAAAAATGCCCCCACCTACAGTAAACATGCAACACAACAAAAAGGTTATTTATAAATATATAACCTGAAATAATTTTACTTAGGGAATGTAAAATATTTCCTATGTAATACAGTTAATGGATAACAGGTTATCAGAGTAATGAGTTACTTTTGCACACCCACACATCATTTACTTTCAAATAATTACCAGAGATTTAATTTGCTTCTACTTACAGTGTATGGCATAGTTTTTTCAGTGTTCTAACATACTTATAGTTCATGAGTCACACAGACTAAAACATGATAAGAAGCGGGTCTAAAAGATTAAATTTGAGTAATTAAATTATTGCCGTGTAATTACAACTCTGACCTTAAAAGTCTAGTAAATTGTTCATGTTCTTAAATTTTTATGTTAAGACAGCATACTTGGATCAAATGTTACAAGTTTTATATATATAATTTTATAGATACGTATAAAACCCAAATTTCAACCTGCATTTTAAGCACAGTGAATTGCAACCATTTTGCTGAAGATTAAGCTGATAGGAAACTGATGCAAAATTGCCTGCACCTACTGAGCAGCAATTGCCTCTGAAGGTATTGTTGAGAGATATTAGTGCTCTAGTCTAATAAAAAATCTTTAAAGAAGAAAAAGTCACTTGCAGTTACAACTTTGTGTGTTTTTGTATCCTGTTTGCTCAGCTGTGCTTAGCATGGGTAGCAAGGTTTCCTGAAGCTTTAGGCTGCAAGCTGTGGACTTTCATCTAGATATTATTTTCTGTGGAATGGAGTTAATTTTCTTAGTAATTTTCCTGCTAAATGTTACAGTGCTGTGTTTTGAATTTAGTATGAGAATAATGTCAATAACACACTGATATTTTAGTTGTTGCTACATAGTCCTTACTCTAAATCAAGGAATTCTTCGTTTCCCATGCTCATGCACAAGAAGCACACACCAGAAGACAAAGAGGCTACAGCCATCAGAATTGGCAACTTGACAACGTAAGAACAGTAAACAGCCCACCTGAGTGGATACCTGGAGAAAGAATCTAATAAGGATTTATAGGACACCAGACCAGAAATCATCATTGGACAAAAAAGTGAATGCAAGGCACATGAAGAGCACCTGAAGAATGGGTGCATCGACTGTGAGGGTACAAAAATCTGAGGAATTATTTGTTCTGTGTCCCTCTCCAAAAGCATCAAGTTGGACCTCCCTATTAAGTTATTTACTTATTTGTTTTTATATATCCACTGCCTGGGACTCTACTGTGGGAAACCTAATATTCCTGAGCAACTCTGTAGTTACACCCCCAGCATATAGAGGCATTCTCTGGATGCCCAAGCCAGAGACAACCCTGTCTCCAGGCAGCAGCACCTCGTGCCTGGGATAATTGGGGATGACCACCATCCTAACTGTCCCACACATCCAGCCTGGGATCCTTGTTCCATAACCTCCTAGTATTCTTGTTTGGCCACAGTCTTTAAGCAACCAGGCTGCTCAACACCTGTTTGTCACAGTTTCCCAGCTTTAGCTGTATCCCACATTGAGAGGTGATGAGTGCAAATTCTGAAATGTCAAGGCCCTACATACTTCCTCCATCAGGTGATTAGGCCAACTATATCATGCATTTCCTTCATCCCTACTGCAGTCCTGTAAGACCAAAAAAACCCAACCCAAACACACAAATTAAAAAAAAAATAAAAATATTCCTAGTCATACTTAACCAGCCAGCTTTTGATATCAGACACAGGTCAGTCCCTATTCCATTTGACATATCTGGCTGTTTCTGTGCCTACACAGCACATCTGACCACGTTTTTGACAGGATGAGATTCCCACATCTCTCCAAGAAGGGGGACAGACCAGAAGGAGGGAAAGAGCATGTGCCTAGGACTTTCCATACACCTCTACCCTTCCTCATGTGCCTGTCAAACAGAGCTTGTGTGGTCCTGACCACTAAACCATGACCCTCAGGTTCCCATCAGAATTCTGTTCCCACAATTGCTGTTTGTTGAACAGATACAGGAAGACCCTCTGATGGATCCTGATATGCTGGCAGATGTAGAACAGCATTGGGTGAATCTTTCACTCCACCAGTAGATGGTGTGACCCCTGAGAAAAATCCTTGCCCTATTTCCCCAGCTTCCCCTGACTGTGGATGGCTGTGGACGATGTGAGGCTTGACGTAGCAATATCAAAGATTGAAGACAGACTGCTAATTCTGATAAGAAACTATCATTGATCACCAGAAAATGGGTAAGTGCCTCTGAAAATATCACTGTAATTTTTACATTACAATCTTTTCAAACTTCGTTTTACAATTCTAGTGGGCCATCATTAAGCTTTTTTGACTATAAGTTGAATGTTTTTTCTAGTGAAGCCACCATCCAGCCATTCCTGGTGAGAAAACCACACCTTACCACAAAATTACCCCTAAATGACCCTTTAAATACTCTTTAAGATTTCCTTTGCAGAGGCCCTCCTGGACCACTGCATACAGAGCTGTAGAGTATTTATACAAATAATGGGAGTAATGTCTTGTAGATAGGGGATGGCAAAGCAGGGAATGCTTGATTTTGATTACAGAGGAAGCTGCAAAATTATTGGTTTGATGGGATGCTTTTAGGGGATTGTGAGAATGGCTGGTGTAGATAAGAAGCTATCAGACAGCAGAATACAGCTTAGCAGACATTTCTCTACGTGTGAGGTTTCCTTGCAAAGAGAGGCAGAGCTGAGCTGTCACTGAGCAGCTGGAGAGGTGCACAGGATTAGTTGCAGATGTAGTTTTAAAGTTGCTTTCTTACAACTTTCATTTGCGTAGGCACAATTTGTAGAATATAATTATTTTAATTCTATCACATACAGAAGTAAGTGAGGTCCATGTATGAGGTAGCAATTATTTGTGTTAATAGCTGACCTTATTTTTAAAAAATACATTCTTAGTTTGAATCTAATAAATCATAAGCTGCACTTAGTGAACAGTTTTCTATAGCAGAGTTTCTGTACCCTTTGTTCATATTTCACTTCTCTAAAATGCATTATATACATGATGTTGAGTTTCCCTTGCAGTAGAATTGTTTGATTTCTACTGATAAAATTAACTGCATACCTCTTCACTTTTATCTAAGGCTGCCTAATAACTTCTCTGACACTAATAATTACCCTGTTATTAATAGCTATTTACTGGTGTAGATATAATTACGCCATTATTCTCTAATCAAGCTATTATCAAATACTACTTTGTGTGAAAACATTTTGTTTGGACTAAAAGGATAATAGACCACAGAACATTTTTTATTTGCTAAGGAGTTAGACACATCTCAATCATATGGTGTGTTTTAAAAATTACTCTTAAGCTTTAAAAATCTCATTTACTAGCATGGAGTTCTGAAAAGAGATTAGAAAAAGGGCATACTGAGAAGATTATTGTCAGAGAAGTTTGTGAGAATTTGTGAATTTCCTTTCTGAGTGATATCTTAGCATTTCAACCTCACTCTTTAACACTATATGTATAATAGACAACATACAGAAAAAATATATGCAGAAGAAAATCTCTTTAATCTTGAAAGTAAGCCTATTTAAATACAATTCTTGCATTTAATATAACTTGTTCAGTATGATATAAATATCTGAGCTGCTTATATTCTAATATGATTTAATTTTTTTAAAAAATCAGGAATTTCAAAGTATTCTAATGAGACAATAATAATTCATCAGCTTTCCACTACATGTATAAACATATCTTAAGATTTACCAGATCCACATATTCCTCAGGAAAGATAAAAGAAAAGTTTCTCAGTTTTGTCATGTAAACTTTTGGCCAAGTTTCAAACTTCATTTTACTTAAATTTCTGTTTAAATTTTAAAATCACGGTCAGAGATGAAAGCATTAATAAATATAATAATTTGTGATGTCAAAAAAATCCAGTGGTCTATCCAATTTATAATTTTTATTTTTTGTAGAAGGAATGTGAATCCAGAGACAGGAGAAGATT
>WEIU01007493.1:7203-23754 GCA_013389925.1 Aegithalos caudatus
AGTAAGCCTCCATTTCCTGCTTTCTTTGAAAACTTGTACTATGAATTATCAAGAGGTCACATATTCTAACATTCAGCAGTAGCTGCCGAACCTGCAATAAATATTCTCTTTAAAGTAACATCTTGTGTGTTTCATTTCACACATGGCCCCTGGAGCTTATAGGTCATGAACAAATACAATGGTGGTCTTTCATGACCACAAGAGTTTCTAAATTGCTGTGGTTTGCATCCTCTCCATCTATGTGACTTATTGTGGTCTCGTATCTTTGCAAAGAATGAACCTGGCATATTCAGAATTTTGCAATTCACACCCCTCTCCCCTCAAATGTGAAATTAATTGGTTCACAGCTCTTTGCAGGATTGCATGTAATTCAGTTTAGGGGATTACTAATGCTCTTAGAGGTCTTTTACAAGCTAAATTGTTCTATGATTCTGCATCTGCTCTAGCTCATACCAAGTGTCCATCCAGCCCTTTGACCACTGCTAGCAATGTCCATGCAAGGAACTATTGAGGAAAATAAGAAAATGGAAAGTACACAAAGTCTCTGCAACCTCCCAGCTTCTAGGACAAATGAGTAACTGTATAATTTTCTGATGTGAGCTGCACTGCACCCAGAACCATAGATGTGGCAAAAGGTTATTAAGAAAGGATTTGGGGTAATTTTGATGAGTATAAAAAACAAGTTTTCAATTCCTACTGGACATGGAAATGATTGATTGGATAGGAGTAAAAAATCGAATTCACAAAAGCTCAGGCCCTTCCTTTCCATGTGGTTTTGTGGCTACAGGAATTCATGACTACAGGAATTGGAAGACCAGAATTACAAGAATAAAGAACATCTGTGCGGATTGAGAACTACAGTTTTTTTCACAATATTGATATATGCTTAAATCATAACATATTTGTTCCCCCAGAAAGACTAAATGAAGATTTGTCACTTTTTTGGACTTCAAATTATTACTGTCAACCATGCACTTAAATGATAATTAAGTCACTGCAAACTCCTTTTGGTTCAAGGATGTCTAGCACCATTATTCTGAGTGCTTGTAACTATAAGCATTGATTATCTACATGCTGTGTGAACACTGAAAGGTCCCACACAGGCCAGTGTTGATTCTGAGGTCTGATCTGTAGCTGTTTTCAGGACTTTTAAAGAAATGACTGGTGACATTTACAAATAAGAAAGCACATGGACACCAGCAGATTAGTACACTGGTCTCTTCCTTTGAGCTTTGGTATCAAATAAACTGAAAACTTTTTAAAAATGCAAGTGAAACCAAGTCATTGAGCCTCAAAGCATCAAAGTTTGATCTATTTTTTGCCTCTTTTCTTCAATATTTAGTGCCTCATGCACAGGAAAATTTTGCATGGTGTTACTGCAAATTCAAATCCAAATTCAAATCAGATCAAACTGTACGTCTATTATGCAAGTGTGATAATGATAAGATCATGAAAAACCAATTTAGGGTTTTTCAAACCATGTTCTTGTTTCCCATGTAATATTCTGTATATCCACAGTGGGCCTTTCTTCCATTCACTCCAGCAATGAAATTGTCCATAGAAAAAGATTGCCTCAAATGAGATCAAGGAGTATACTTGCTGGAGAAAAAGTTTATAAAATCCATGTATTAAAGAAGTTCATGGCTAATGAAACTCTAGGTATCCAGTTTTAAACCAAATAACAAAAAAAAAAATACATTCCCCATATAATGTTATCAAAAATCTGGCCACTGACTTCTTACAAGTCTATCAGGAGATAAGACTATTAATCTAGTAATCTGATTTCTTTTTATTATTTAATTTTATTTACATATCTCTACATAAAAGCAAGTATTTCAGAAGGGAAGTCCTCTATATAGAAACTTTGAGTGGAGAAGAAATCATAGTTTCATGGTTAAGGTATACTTATATATTTTTGGTTGTTTTTTCAGAACCGGTACTGTTAAAAAGTGTCTACTATTTTTCTTCTGAATTTGATCAATTTCAGTTTCTCTTAAAGTGACTCTACAAAGACCTCTTTGGACCCAAGTTTTTTCTCTAGAAGAAATTCCTGGTTGGAATTTGACTCAATAGTTTCTCTATGTTCTTACTCAAACCAGTTTGTCACCACTCTCTTTCATCACAATACAAATTGCTTCTGTAGCACCATATCTACCTCTATTCTTTCTGTAGGAAGCCAAAAGATAATGACAAAGGCTTATCAACATCCCTTAAAACCAGAGGTATTCTCCTTGTTTCTTCCCTGTCTTTCTAACACAAGTGGTCTTCTGAGTTGCTAGAGCTCCTCAAAATTGCTAAGCAGGTCACATTTAAAATAACCCATACATGAAAAATTATACTTAGTGGCTTGAGTTTTGAGATCCAATCTTCTTTCCATGGACAATTGGAATAAGTGGTATGGACTGCAATTTTCTTCTCTTTGTTTTGGAGGGAAGAGTGCTCAGTTTTCAATCTTCAGTTCTTATTCAAAATGCATGTGCAGTAGCCCTTAAATACAGAATCCAAGCATAAACAGGTCCCTGGAGTCATCACAATGGCCAATATTGCAGATGTATAGCCAAAGACCTACTAATGGTTTAATTCCTACTAAATGAAGAAAAAAGAATTTTGGAAGCCTAAACTTATATTTCACTTTCAAACCAGTGGGATAATAGTCTCTTTGAGAGCCAAAATTATACAAATCTTTAAAGTTTAGATTTATTTTTTAAGGTAGTTTCCTAGCTAGATCAGATGTTTCAATCCTTTTTTAAATGTTCCACCTTTCTCCTCTCATGCATTGGCTAAACAAAGCCTTATGAAACAATTCTGACTTTGCAAACTGATCAAAGAAAGTGATATTGATTTTTTTTTGTAAAAACAGTTTGCCTGTGAAATGCCAAACTGGCCACAATTTCAGTGTAGCTTGAATAATTTGCTTGTTTAGGGAATAGAAGTTGAGTTTTATATTTGAACTTCAATGAATTCCAGGTGAATATTTCACAGTTTTGATGAATATTGAACATTTTTGCTAGCAGTAGTGCCTGAAAGGTATTCATTTATAACTCCATACCATGCTGGCTCTTTACAGCATATCAGTTTTATGAATGCCAGAATAGGCTCAGTGTGATCTTTAACATCTCTGATGTATGATGTGGAATAATGGCATGATGCTGAGTAATCTGATTGACAACCTGAGACAATCAGGTAAATGTATTTTTTTCTTTAACGTCATCTTGGCTTCAATCTGCCTCAATTCGTGGTGAGGGAGTTCTGCATTGCAGCTTAAATAAAACTTGGTTAAAATCAAGTGAGTAAAATTTCATCATTAAAAATGGAGGACTATATTGTTAACACAGAGGAAAAACGTGCATGGATTTTTGGGAATTGTTTTGGTTCAAACTCCACAATAAAACTTGTGTATTAGAAATAAATGATTTGATTTTCAGAATTGCAATGTTTTGCTTAATTAATTTAAACAAAATTTTGATAATAGTAAACTTAGTAGTATCAAACAATTTCAAACTGCAATGAAACAAAATGTTCTTCATTGAGTTAATTTACCACAAACTGAATTTGTTCTACAGTTATTCTTTGTAAATTTTTTTCATGATGATTCAAACCAAAATTGTCAGAAATTTTCAAAACAAAAGTTAAATAAACCCTGATATATTCCCTCAGTTGTAATATTGAAAAAAAAAAAAAAATGAGCCAAACAACACAGAGGTTTATGTCTGGTTGCTGCAAGAGAAATAGATTTCATGTACAATGCATGGTAGTGTGTGGATATTTGTGAACAGTTAACTCACCAAATGCAACTGCTTAATGAGGCTTTTTAAAAAGCCAATTGTCATAATATTTATGACATGAACTGATTTTGTTTACAGATTATTTAAGAATACTTTTCATTTTTTTAAAATTTATTCACCGATTTTTTTTTTGTTTTGAAGAATAATAGGGTTCCTCATGCTACAGCCTCCAAAAGAAAGGAATTAGATCTATGAAATGGACTAGTGTGGAGTATTTTAATATTGAATATGGGCCTTCTCTTTTATTATACATCTTCTGTATACAGGATTCTATGTTGCAGCACTTATAACAATACTTTTTTCTTGTTTTGAAGTCAAGAACAACAACACCTAAAATGCAGATTATTCCCAGCACAACCACCCAGAGCACCTCAGCCAGTTGCTTACATTCATTAGACAGGTAATGGAGAGAAAGGATGGTCTCTGAAGACAGGGCTGAATGTCTAGAAGTGTAGACAGGGAACTGCTCAGTGTCACCAAGAGCAAGTGGCCAGGAGTGTGTCCCTGCTGCATTTCCCTGTGACTCAGGACTCACCACTCAGCCCCTGCAGCCCCTGCACCTCTTCTGTGGCTAAATAACCTTCACAGCAACATCCCCACTGTAAAAAGGGATGTGACACCAGGGTCCACTTCTCTCATGGTAGCTCAGCAACTAGTAAAAGTTGGAGAACTTTTGTGTGCAGGCACATTTATACATAACTTCAGAACCCTTCACCACCAGGCTACTGAATATTTGGGAGAATCAGAAGAAGCAGAATTACCTCCCACATCTTTTGTTGAGATTGATTACTCAGATATTCAGGGACAAAATTTGAAGCAAATATGAATTTGGCAGGGGCAAGGGGGGGAACTGTAGTTAGAGAACAGCTGAGAATAGGAAAGAATGGAATTCTGGTACCTGGAAGATGACACATTCAACACTACTTGATATAAGACAGATATTGTGGGAGGGAGAGGATGTTCTTGTGTCTGATGAGTCCCAGCCTTGCATCCAAGGCTGAGAAAAGTGGGATAATCTCTTTTTTTCTGGCTGGTTGTGCTGTGTTTGGTGCACCTCAGGATGGGGTTAGGGCTCCCTGCTGGCTCTTGGAGAGCTGCTGCCCCACCCACCCCCAGATCCTTGTCTGCAGGGCTGATCTCCAGCCACTGCTCTCCCAATTCATACTTGTGCCCACTGTTTCTGCATCCCAGATGCAGAATATAGTGTTTGATTTTGTTAAATTTGATCCCATTAATCACTGTTCAATGTTCAAACATCCCAACCACCCTCTGCAAGGGGCACCACCTCCCAGTTTAGTATTACTAACTAGCTTGTTAGTGGTGCATTCAATTTCCCCTTTGGGTTTTCTACTCCCTCTTCTTGCATTGAATAATTCATCCCTTTATTATGCCTTAGCCTGTTGTGATCAGTGGAGTAATACTGATTTATATGCAGGAGAGGAATTGTTAACATTAACCATGTAATGGTTCATGTAGTATCTGGGACAACTTACAAATCATTTACTAAATGAAAGTAGAGTACAGCTAGATTGACTTGGAACATACATGTACCCTCCTATTTCAGATAAATAAGTTTTGGAATCTAGTTTGCTGGACCTGTGACATCTTGGAGATACACCAGTGTCTTAATTTTAGCTCAACAATACCTTCCATTTGGAAGAACCCTAAAGTTCCTTTGCCCTGAGTACAAATGACTTCTCCTTCTTCTTTCTGTACATTTGGTGAGGATTTAAGACAAGACTTTTTTCCCTCCATTGAAGTTTTTCCATAGCTGCTTTGCACATAATGGTGTTCGATCTGAGAAAACAACGATTTAAGAAACATGAAAGGAACATGCCAGTGAGACCATTAACTTCTTTTGAGCTAGGAAGCAATTTCTTTTTCTCAAGATCTTCAAAACAAACAAAAAGTCAATCCATTGAGAAAGGTGACATAGTAAAATCCAGATCTCTCCCCTACTTTCCCCAATATAAATGATACTATTTTCTACAGAATAACAATCCAAATCTTAATATGGGCAAAATGGGCCCCCCAAACAGGAAATGCATGTTTCACTTGCTCTGTTCAGGCACTTTAACAGACAAAGACGCTCAAATTCTGAACTGATGAGTTTCTTTGGCAGTGATTATCCCACAACAGTATTTCATTAAGCAGTATGGGGGATTTCCTCTTTACTTCCGCTCCAGGCTTACTCACAGATACCACAGATGCAAATCTCTCAAATGACAGCCCTTTTTTCCCTTCCTAAACCTCCAAGAATTTAAAGATTCCTTTTAGAATAATAAATTTCCCTTTTATTGTGACTCAGACTTATTCAGTCCAATCCAGCCTGTGCAAACACACATGCAGCTTTCAATTAGCATTTGTGAACAAGCTGGGTTTCTTTGGCTGTTTGCTGAGACTTGGCAGTTCAGTTCTTTGAGGAAAAAAGAAAGAAAGATTCACGTCTATTTATGGCTTGATTTTCAGACATGCTGAGTACCTCCTGTGGACTTTGAGAGCTGTTCCTCTGGAAATCAGGTCACTGATGTGATGCTGGAAGAAGAAAGCACAAGGAAAAAGAAGGGCTCTGATTTTCAAACACAAATGTTTATGTGGTTTGGGGAAGAAAATAAAATGAATAAATAAACCTGTTATAAAATGTCTTGTTTGGGACTATGACCGAGCTCCATATTTCAGACTGAGTTCACAACTGAAAAATGCTTGTATGCACAAAAGCACTGACAGGCATCTATTTTGTAACATAAGCAGAATATCTCTTGCTTTTCTCCCCAGCCAACTTGCTAGTAAATCACTAAAAGCTTTCCCAGTGCAAGTCCAGCACTGGCTGGAGGAGTTCTTGTTCTCCTGCCTATCTCAGGGCCTGTAACTGCCTCCAGCCAGACCTTCCTGTCCTCTCAGCACGGTGCAGAGCAGTTGCTCAGTGGAAGCAATCACTGAGTTATTCAGTCTGAGTAGACCAGCTAATACACTTTAAAAAGTAAGTCCTTCATTAAAGTGCAGTAGGGAGTGCACATATGACTTGCTCAGCTGTGGGGTCTGACCAGGGTGGTGTTCTTTACCAGAGGCAATATCTTGTCTTAGTTTTTTAAAAGGTTCTTTTAAATCCAGTTGTTTTTGTTTCTCTGTGGCACCCAACATTAAATCGCAGTGGCACAGAAAGCAGTTGGTATAAATCCAAACTACAAAAGAATTTTAAAAAGAAATGTTTCCCAAAACTTATGATAGTCAGTTTATAAAACAAACCTAAAATTTAAGTCCCAGGTATAGTATATATAATTACATGGCAACAGTGCACTAGTCCATTTCTTATTATGCTTTAAAAAAAGTTCTACATATATTGCAGACTTCAATTCCCCCACCATCTGCTAAGGCAGTGTTAAAGGTGGGATTTTCAAAGGTACTTAAGTGCCTAAAGTGAGAATTTCTCATTTTTAAGGACATTATAGTTTTATGTAGGTTGTTCTAACAGACCCCAATTTAAAAATTAATAAACAACTGTAAACAAAATTACATTTTTGGGATATAAAACATTTTTAAACTTTTTTATATTTGGAAGGTATTAATAAAACTGTGGTGCTTTTATAAATTTTCAATGCAATTTAGTGTAGGCATATTCCTGCAAAATAAGCCCAGTGATTTCTGTTATTTGTTAACTCTCAGATAGCCCCTCTGTGTCAATGAGAATGAAGTATTCAGACCCCTCCAACACCTCTAAATTCTGCATTAAATATTTAAATTCTGTGACTGCTTTTGTAAATCAAGTTCCCTTAATTGGAATTGTAACAATTGCTATCAAGGAAAAATATTGTGGGGGAAAAAAAAAGAATGAGTAAATTTGTTGGTTTGGGTTGCCCTGCAGGACAGAACACATCTAGTAATTTCATTGCCAATAGATACCAATAGGATAAAATACTTTGTGAATTGTTTTTTATTGATTAAAAGAAAAAACAACACCCTCCCCCACCAACAAGCAAACAAACAAACAAACAAACAAACAAACAGAAGAGCTCTTTTTTTGCCAATTGTCTGCAAATATGCAATATTTAGGATTTGGAATAAAAGCCCAAATGGGTTAAACTGCTTCTGAGTGTCTGACCTGCATCCTAGTCCTGCCAGGTGTCTTTGAAACAATTCCATTAAATAAGGGGTGAGTGGAAGAGTAACCCTTACATTTCTATCACCTACCATATAACATCTTCAATGGCTTTTTTATCTAGGATAATACAAACAGTGTAGAGGTGTCTTGTGGACGTTGCTTGCACAGCTCTTTAAACATTATGAGAACTAGAAAATCTGTTCATGAAAAAAGAGTGAGATAAGATGAACATTGTCACATTGAAAAGCAATGTATATTGCAAGATTAAATAATCGACCTGAAATGTTCAAAAGCAGCAAATTTCAAAGCAGAAATTTCAGTAATTTCAAGCTGAACTGGATATACTGGATATACTGGATATATTGGATATACATACAGTCTCTATGTATGCAGGAAACTCAAAAGTTTGTTGTTCAAACCTTCTCTCTTTTGGGCAAGAGATTCCCCTCAGTAGGCTGCACTGGTCCCTGCCCAAAGAGCTCTGTCACAGTTCACAGCTGTGCAGAGATCAGAGAAGGGCAACAGCAACAGGGATTTACTGGGTGTGATATCTTACAGAGGTGTAAGAGTCCAAACAAGCAGTCAAATAAAAGTAATTGGGGGAAAATGAGTATTGTTTATGTTTGATAAGACACTAATATCTTGATCTTTAGGTAATAAATCAGATATTTAGCTACTGATACATTTTAAACTATAAGTTACTTACATCTGTTTATTGGTTAAAATGGTTTTGAGCCAAACTCCTCATTTCTTCTGGCTTCTCTCATTGTTTCTTTCCAGGAAGGCTTTTGGCTGACTGGGTGACTGTTTGGTAAGACTGAAAATGCAAGATGCAATGACAGGGTTAAGAGGGCTGGATTTTCCTCCTGGTTTTGCTCTGAGAGTCTGTGTGATTTTGAGCAACTCAGTGCAGCTTCCACAACTTTGTTTCTCTTGAAGATGAAACTCCAGATGTTTTTATTGAAATAATTCCAGACACGCAACACCTGGAAATACTGAACTTCCAAGAAAATTCCTCTTTGTTATTCAGTTTCAGACAAAACTCCAGACAAAGCCAAAAACCACTCTCAGCCCAGTCCATATTGTATAATTAGAAAACAGTTTGATTCCACTTTATTTCTCAATATGAAGAAAATCCTAATTCCTAGAAATGTTGTTCTCATATAGTATTTAGAAATACGGCCAAATAAAGAATGCAATTCAAGCTTGAAGACTGAAAGATGGCCTGAGATTATTTAAAACCACATCATGTCTCGAAGTTTGAAAGTTTCTGTCCAGGCCTAAAAAAGGCTGCTAAAATGTTAGACCTTTCCAAAAGGTCTAACACTTTGTCACACTTCTTGAAGTCTTTTCTGCTTGTGAAATAATTTGTTGTTGATGATTTTTTTTTTTTTAAATTATTATTATTATTATTATTAAATGTTGAAGACCTCAAGAAAGAACTCATGTCAGGTTCAAGAGGCTGCATGTTATCATACAGAATGGATGATTCCCCTTTTTATGGTACATGTTTACAACATTTCTCAACCTCTCAGGACCTATTTCTGGCCCGCTTGAATTTTTCTCTTTTTTCAGCAGAGATGGTGCCCTGCATCTTAATACTCGTGACTGTCATATTATCAATGCTGTGCTCAAATGAACTCTCAGACATCTCTATATATCTGCTCTTGAAAATTCTGACCTAGCAAAACACATGCAAGAAATCAATCAATGCAAACATATTATACTTGCTTTCTTCAAGTGAGATCTGATTTTGTGCTGTTTTTTTTTCTTGGCCCTGCTCGTTGCAGAGGAGTTGGATTAGGTGACCTTTAAAGGTCCCTTCCAACCAAATTATTGTATGATCCTATAACTCTTGGGGAGTTAAAAGTGGTGTGGTATTTTTCCAGGCATAGTATTTGTAGTTTGTAGACAAACCTTCAGCAAACCACTCTGCCCCACCCTGAGCAGTTAAACATGGTGTTAAGCACCATAGTTTGGGCAGGTGCTCGAAGTATGATTAAAGAGCTCTTCCTGAATCCTCCCAGGGTGGTGTTCCCAAGTCAGCTCAGGAAAACCCCATCATTTCACTGGATAGCCTCAGTGCCCAACCAAACTTTACACAGTTACCAGTCATGGCAAACAATGCTCATCATTATAGGTGTTCATGCTTTTTCTTCATGCATCCTGATCATGAGTGAAATAGTTAACCTTGTTGCTATTTGCATTGAGATCACCAGAGT
Organism: Aegithalos caudatus; assembly: GCA_013389925.1. NCBI lineage: Eukaryota > Metazoa > Chordata > Aves > Passeriformes > Aegithalidae > Aegithalos > Aegithalos caudatus. The sequence goes on from WEIU01007493.1 coordinate 17,310, forward strand.
TCACTTAATGCTCACTGAAAAGCATGGAGATAGTTCCAATTTATATTATTGTCTGAATACTCAGGCAGACTTTTTTGTACCAGTTACAATCTCTTCAGCTAGAGGTTTACTCTAAAAGACCCTGGGACAGAACAGTACTACTGACACAGAAAACCTAAGTAATTTTTGCAGGTCTAGACATAGGAAAGAAAATTGTGATTAAAAATGAAACAAAACAAAACAGATCCCCAAACTTTTGAATGCAGGAAGAGCTTATAATAGCTAGAGAAAGGAAATCTATGAATCCTAAAATTAGAACAGGAAGTTTTGAAGATTTTTTTTCTCTTTTTTTTTTGTAAGCATTGATCAAAAAACATGAGTTGAGCTACTTTTCTGCTAGAAGTTAACAAATGGAACCATTTATACACTCATTTAGTTTGTTTTTGTCGTGTTTCTTACTAATTTTTCAGTGCAGATGCTTCCCCTGAATGGCTCCCACAGTTTGAACTACTTATCTGCAGGTGGTAAAATATTTGCTGCTTTGAGATACCGAGTGATATTGCCCACTCCCTCCACCCACATGTCTATGGGTTCTGAAAACCAGTCAGCCAACAAGACAGGTTTGTTTGTATGTCTCCAGTCTCCTCACCCCCACAGAACTCTACAAAAAAAGGAAGGGTGGACTGACCTTCTTAAAATGAGCAGTGATGTAATGGTGCTTGTTAATAGAGTCTCAGGGGTACCACGATTGCAGGACTTTCCATTAGAGTTTCTTTTCTGGGTCTTCTCCAAGAAACAAATCCAAATGTAATCACCTCATGTGCTGCAATGGAAAGAGCCCCAGAGTATCACTCCAGTGTTTCAAATCAGGCAGGCCTAGAAAATTAGCAAAATCATGCAGTGTGTTTTAATTGTGATTTCCTGCAGTACTTTTCTACATCTTTCACTCTCTTGGAAGAGTTCCTGATGTTTTTAAGAAAATACTGAGTTGTTGGAGAGGACAAGGGAAGAAATGCACATAAAATTTTGCAAAATAAAAGGAGAGAAATGCTAGGAATAACAGATTTTATGAGGTTCCACTACTATGTTCCAGTTTCCTGTTACTGCAGGCTGTAAGAACTCACATAATCCCCTTCACAAATTGAGCAAACTCCACCCTCAATCTCCTTTGATTACTTTGTACTTATTTTGGAAAACTGTTCAAGAACCTCACTCCTGTGAATAGTGGAAACCTTATTGTTACTGACCTGTCATTGTTCAAGACCAGATTAATTTTTTGTCTCTCATTTTCAACTAACTTTCCATATTTTACTAAAACACTTCTTGTNTAATGTTGTTTCCAGATTCTATGTTATTAGCAAATTTTACTAGTCTCTTACTATTATATTTTTTCACCATGGTTTCTGATAAAAGTACTTAGTAAGATGTATTTCAAAACTATTTCTAAAGAAACTCCCAATGTAACACAATTCAAGGGTTTAGAGTTTTCAGCTATCTCCTTACTGGATGTAGGATTAATTTATTAATTTACATGTTTTCCAGTTTAATTTATGGCTTCCCATGTGACAATTTACAATCTTGAAAGCCAAATAAGCTTAATCTACCAAAATTTCTTAATCTAAAAATGATTCCTTGTTAAAAGATATGGAACTATTCTGGCTCAATCTGTGTTTGGTAAATTCAAATTACATACCTTGCATAATTTTAAATATTTATTCTACAACACTGCACAGTTAAGAGCAAACTAACTAAAAGTATTCTCTTACTCATTTGACATTTTCTCACAAAATTGCTCTCAGGAGAACTTTAAAGAAGAAAAGTGGTGTATGTCAGATGTTTATCAGCTGGTAATAGAATGGATAGAGGGGCTCATCCACAGTATGTGTAAGTCAGCTGGAATCTGTCCACTGACTTAATAATCTGCAGGTCTTACAGTAGTCTAAAAAATCACCACTTCTTTTTAAATTTTATTATCAGCAAAAACATTGTGGCCCAGCTCCTGAGACATATAAGGAACACACACAGAATTAAAGACTGATTTTTTTTTCTGGCTATTTATTAACTAATTTTCCCATCATTAGGTTTGAAATTTTCAATATTATTAAGGAATACATTACATTCACATGTTGATAAACCATCTAGTCTGGAAAAAATTCCATCTTTAATTTTAAAAACTTTAATTTCAGAAAATATTGCTTCTGGATTTTACAAATCAAGAACAAAACAAGCACTGTGGGATTATGACCAAATTCTCATGGAGCAGTCACAGCAATAACAAAAGTGTTAACAAAAGATAGCTATATATCATTAAAGAAACATTCAGTAGCTAATGCAATTATTTGGGCTCAGAAATAATGTCATATCATTGACTTATAAAAACACTGTCATTTGGTCATATTTAGGGCATTTAGGTATACCCATAAGTAGTGTTTGAACAGGTATGTTTCCTTTAAGGTTGGTGTTAGGAATTTTGCTTTGCTCTTTTAGGTAGTTAACACATGGCATTACAATAGTCCATAGTCAGAAATTCCCTGAATCCTCAGCACAGTGAATGAGTGCACATTTGAAATCATGTCAAATTCACCACATCATCCTAGTTACAGAATCAAGATATAACATGGATCTTAGCTTTCCATGCTGAGAGGAGGTGAGTGGAAATCAGGCACCAGTTCTTCAGAGAAGTACAAGCTCTTGCTCTCTGGTGTGTTCATTATTTCTTTGTTAATTAACTTTTGTTTTTCCACCTCCCCATATTCTTTAAACAGCAATACAGGACTTTTTTCCCAGCTGCTGGAAAGTACACACTCTTGGAGAAGTACCCTGACATCAGTAAAATAGGTGAGACACATCTGAGCTTGGACAGCAGCAAACTCCAGGAGGGAAGTGCAATCCCTCTGTATTATAAATTGGCAAGTGCTTGCTTGGTTTAACCCTGTGTCTCTACTTTTTGTACCTTGGCATGGTTTCCAGCAGGATTGCTGCTGGACCATCTGCTAGCTCCCAGAATTCAACAACGAGGTCATTTAGGTCCTCCTCTTTCACAGTCTGCCAAGACCTCAGTGTCTGGGTTTACCTGGGATAAACTTTGCCTTCAGGCTACAATCTATTTTTTTAGAAGTTTAAATATTTCAGTGACCACTTTCAAGAAGAGCTGAATAGAACAAGGTGGATTTTTATGGAATGAAGAGGCAAATGAAATGCAGATAATAGTTCTGAAGTCCTAGATGTTTCCATCCTTCCTCAGATCTGACTATGAAGCAGCAAGTGAAGAATCAGCTTGTTAATTTTCATTACACTGACCACATTATTTTTTAATTGTTAACAAGGAGAGAAAGGGTCAAAAAAGGTGTTGAAGAACAAAGTCATCCATCTAGGGGTGATATAATCATGTGTTGAAATGTTTTTGACAGACATTTAAGTAATTATGGGAAGCAACAGGGATTTGCACTCCACATCCTGTAAAACTGGGAAGAGGAGTAAATCCAATGTAATGGGAGATAGTGGTGTCATGATTAAGCCAGGGAAAATATTCTAGTTTGGACTAAACAACATTCAATAGAAAAATATATTTTCTGTTGGATAGTCAATCACCCTCCAAAATCCATTTTCTGTGTAACTACACTCTCCCATACTGATTTATACATTGCTAGGTTGTTTTTATCTAAAATGCAGGGGAAACGTCCTCTGGAAAATATCAGGAGAGGGGTGATGGAAGAAAGGTTTTGCTTTTGTACTTTGACACAGCATTTCTAAACTGCAGTGCCCTCAAGCTTGGTTACAGAAATACAGCTCTCAGTCAAATAAAAATAAATATTGTGTATAGGAAGAAACTTAGGAAAAATTTAATGGATAGATCACAAGTCTGAAATCACATTTTACATTTCTTTCCAGCAGACAATACTTCACAAGTGTTTGCTTTTTAATGTTTGATATCCATGTAAGCTTTGCTTTAATTTTTTTTCTGAATTTGTATCTCTACCAACTCATGAGATTAAAAAGTGGAGATCATACAACCCTGTTTTTAAATTTACTCATAAGACTGGCTGGAAAGGATTATTAAAAACCAAACAACAACAACAACAACAACAACAACAAACCACAAAAAAAACCAAAACAAAACAAAACAAAAAAACCCCCAAAAACAAATCAAAGCAAAACACAAAACAAAACAAAAAAGGAACCCAAAAAACAAACAAACAAACCAAAAAGCAAACAAAAAAAAAAAAAAAAACAAAAAAAAAACCCAACCCCTACCAAAAAAAAAAACAAAAAAACCACAAAACAACAACCCCTCCCCAAAACCCCCCAAAACCAACAAAAAAGGAAAGTTAGCTGGTATTGCACTGTCAGATTCTTAATGCAAATCAGTCAAACCCTTACAGTCTGACCACTTGAGCTCAGCCTGCTGCTTACTGGAGTTATCTCTGTTGACTTCAAAAGCTGAAAAGTTGTTAGGATTAAATGTTGTGGTTCCAAGTAAAAGAAGAGAGGAATTCCACTGGGGAAATGTCTGACACCCACAAAGCTGTGTCTAAACCAGTCTGTGAGGTACTAGCCTTTATGGTTTGGCTGTGAACCCCACCACACCAAATCCCTGCTTACCTCTCAGTCTTTGTGACTTCAGGACCTTGATTGCATTCATCTGACTGACACAGACATCCTTTGGCATCCAGTCCCACTCCCAAACAGATCAAGGGCCACTATGAGCACAATAAGTCTTTTTTTCAGTCCCACTATTCCCATTGTTCCAGGAAACTCCCTCCCCTGGCAGTAAGAGTCTTGCAGCCAGTTTCCAGCCTTGAGTCATGAATGGTAGGTTTTCACTCATTCAGCCTTATGCTGACATGTTTCTAAAGCTTTAATAATCGATTCTCTTCATGGAATATACCCTGATGTATAAAGAGTCAGAAACTACATCCCTTCTCAACATTAATTTTGACATACTAAGCAAGCCAACACTTCCAGACTCCTGCTACAAGTGAAACTCTCTCTTCCTCTCAATAATGGTTTCCATGAACATGTCCTGTATTTCTGCAAAAAAACCCGACCCTCTGGATTTATATATGAGTCTAGGATTTCTGTCTCACTTAAATCCATTGTGTATTAACTCCAATCAAACTGGGTCCAAAAATATTAAGTCTTTCAGCAGGACAGGCTGAGCTCAGTTTTATATCTACTTGGTACAGCACTTCCCAGAAGTGTTAACCCTGAATATTGTGGTTCTGGAGATGTCAGACTTACTGCTCAAATATTAAATATGTGATGTGCATGTGTGCAGCGAGCCTGAGGAGACGCAAAACATTAAATTTAGTGCATACATATTTTTTCACTGCACTTGAGCCTATCTGGGAAATTTGGGGAGGAACAGAGCAGTTCTCCCTGCTTTAGGGGCACCATTTACCTGTTTCCAATGGGAATGAGAAGAAGAAAAAGTGACTGAATACATTAATTATATATGCACTGTTCTTGCAGTATCTCAACTAATTACAGTTTTGATTTACTTTTTATTTGATCAAATCTCAGAGTTGTCGCAGAGTTCTTTGTCTTGCCAATATAGATATATATGGTACCTGAACTGCTTTTGAATTCATGCTTTAAATTGCCATTTTGTTCCAATGGGATAAAATTCTCAGAAGATGAAAATTTGAGCTAATAGCATAGTGCATTAATAAAAAAAATGGCACATATTTCTCATGATGTGGGCGAAGAAGAGGCAAGTGACACTAGCTTTTCAAAAGCCTTGTTTGTGATATCTCTGTATTTGTTGGCTGGATGATTTTACAGAAGTAAATTTTAGCAGATCAATAGAAAGAGATTTTTTTGTACAGACACAGTGACTGCTTTGACTTTCAAAAGCACTCTGCAGTGGTCAGAAACAAATTGAAGTAAGAAAAAGCCTTTTTGGAGTGTTGAATTTGAGACTCAGTAGATGAGAAAGGGTAGAAAGGTGGGTCACACAGGATACGACTCACACCCAGAGGCTCTTGTTGAAGTGCGTGTACCTTTTGGTGAGTCAACAACAGTTTTGGTTTTAAAGGTTACTGCTACTATGATTTACTGCAAAAGAGCATTATTGGTATAGTAGGCAGAGAGCACAACTTCAGTAATGCCTCACTCCATCCAGCTAAACTGTGCTTAAGTCACTGTAGCCTTAAGCACTCTTGAATCATTTCAGTAAACATGGTTTTAATACATATAAGGATTGGATGACAGCAAATCAGTTCCAGAGCTGGAAAATAACCCAGGACTACTGGCCCTGAAATCTATGCTCTAATTAATGCAAACATTTCTTCTCTTATCCAGCAGTTAGGATTACAAGTGATACAAAAAGAAAGTGAAGAGTTTGTGTGTAATATTTTACTAACCTGCATCTTGTAAACATTAGCTACATTTGGACTTCTAGTATAAATTCCAGATTTCAGTATAAATTCCAGAACACTGTTTTCAGTTAGATACTTTTCTGAAT
>WEIU01007493.1:23838-42036 GCA_013389925.1 Aegithalos caudatus
CTTTTCTGAATTGTTGGTTATTTTTGGGTTTTCCTGGCTTTGTATTAAGGGAATTACATCTGACTGAGTTGCATAACAAGGATTGAGAGTTGTTCCTTGGCTAAAGCAATGCTCACACAAAGGTGCTCAGTGCCAGTAAAGATGCTTCAAGTCTATCAACTAACCAATAGCACTNCTGTTGGGCTTTTCCCTAACAGTCTAAATCAGTGTATGCAAACTATTTTCATTTTGTGACTCCACATCTTCAAGGTGAGACACAAGCCTCTGTGTAATAAATTTAAGCCTCCCAAGAAGGTGCCTACCATGGTCCAGTTGACAAGCTCTTCAGAAAACCTCTGGGTTTGCAAGCTGAAATTAGCTGGCCAGATTCAAGGTCTTATTTCTGAACTTACATCCATCTAAAACATTTTCAGTCCAAACATTTGAGATGAGAGATATTTCTAGTGATAACTTTATATTTTAAAACCTGTCCTCCATTAATGGTGTTTCTGCTACATTAAACCATCTGCTTTGTCAACTTATTTACTAACTCAGTGCTGAGTTCAGAAATTTCCAATTATATCAACGCTTTAATTTCTAAAAACATTTGTCACCTTCTGAGCTGTTGAATTTGTGGGAAGAAGAGTGGAAAAAATGAAATACTGTTCAAATTATAGCAAGTGGGAAAGCCTTTCCTCTCTTAGATTATGCACCTGTGTCAGAAATATTGAGGGAATTTTCCTGTTTTCTGGGTATGATCAGCTGTCACACAACCAGGGCAGCATCAGTTACTTACCACAAACAAACCTTTCACTTCTGCACCCAGGTGGAAGTGTGAAATGGTATTTCTCTGAACACACACACAGTTCTTCCTTTTTGTGGCTGAGTCAATTTCGCTGGTGTTTTTCTAACGTTTTCTCCCACCAAAAGAACAGATGAGTAACAGGTGATTTCTGTCACGGGGAAATAGTGTGGTGAGGACATCACTGTCTCAGAGAAGTCACAAGCTATGAAAGGACAGGACTTTATGGCCAGCAGTAAGAAGGGAAGAGCTGTAAACTCTTCAGGCTGAAGATTTTCTGGGATCTTAATCACATGTTCTAAGGTGATAAGTCAGAAAATTTTCAGGTGTTCCTGAAAACTTACAGAAAAGTCCTACAAAACAGGAATATAAAGCTGCATTTTTGTTATCATTTGTTATTTTCAAATGATCACTAATTATTTCTATTCCTAAGTGTACAGATCTAGAAACCTAATTAAAGTCATTGCTTTTTTAATATGATAACTTGGAATATTAATAATTGTCTTTTTGAAAAGTAACTGTCTGTTTCACTGTTATGTCAGGGTACTAGTACAAGATTAATTATGCCTTCAGGAGCTGAGAAAATCAAATTTGTCTCCACTGTTTTTCCTTTCTTTTCTCATCAGTTCAGAGGTTTGGCTTCCTTTCTGTAGAAAGTGACCCAAAAAGAAATGGAAAGTTACTTTCTACTTTAGACATATGACTTCCCAAAAAAAGGAATCCATCTACACTGCATTACACAGACACATTATAGACAGAACTTATTCTGACTTGTAGGGGATGTACTGGTCTGAAATCACTTAGTAACTAGCAAAAAAAGGTCAAAATGATCAATACTTCCAACAAAAGACATATACCAAAACTCTCAAATAGTCAACAAAAAACAGGGAAATCATATAATTTTTTTCTGTCTTTACATCTATAGTCCAATGGGTTTATAAGATATCCATTACATGAGAGGTAAAAGCTCCCGAGTGTGACAGGATGCAATTTATCTGATTCTGGACCAGCTAGAGCAAGGACCTGCTTTGTCTGGTACACATACAGTCTTCTACTGGCTGCCAGTTAGCTTTCAACCACATGGTCATCCAACCCTTATAAAACATTATTGGATTTAAGGGAAAATGAAATATTTTTTGCTTTTCCAGCTTCACCTTGCCTCTTTTATTCATTTCAAAAACTTGTTCACACAGGGACCAATATACACAGTTCTTTGCAATGCCACATTTGCAAAGCAAATTTTTACAGTGAACCCATACAAACCCTAAGAGACTCAGCCACAAGCTCTCAGAGATCTCTTCAGAGAAATGAGGGCAAAAACCTCCAGGGATCCACCTCCACAGGGAAGTCCTGAAGAAAATAAGCTTTTCTTATAATGACAGAGAGGGTGCCCACCAAAACAATGGGTATGACGTACAAGCCTGAGTAAGAAATTCTGCACAAGTGTTGTCTGCACGTGCAGAAATCCTCCTTAGTGTCCTGTGCACATCAATGCTTTTACACATTTTCAGAGACATTCTCTTAATTTCACTGAAAAAAGAGTGAAACTATTGCCATGTACAGTGCTGACATTCTTCAGTTGTGCATGTGTAAGTTGGCAAAAGTTACAAGGATTTTTACAGTGTAAGAACAAAGTTGCAGGAATCAGCTGAATCTTGCTTCACTGATGTCAGGATGCCTTTATGCTGCCCACTGATATTTATCTAGTTGAATACAGCTTATGCAGAAATCAAAACCTCTGCTGACCAAAGGGTCCTTCTTGTGTGGAAGGAGGCATAAAAGGAGTGGGGGATACTGTGATGGTCAGCAGAGGAAGTGAAGTGTAATGTGCCCTCTCTGAGGGTCATTGTAAGTCTTAGAACTGGGATAGAGATTCTGTGAGTGCAGAGAGGAGGAAGAAGAGATAATTAAAGTGTTCATGTACAGGATGAACATTTTCTCTGACATGAAGGCTGAAAAACCTGGTAACCAAAAAGTAGATACTCCTCATTTTATTTATTATTTTTTTTCCTTTCTTTGATCTCTGCTCAGTGTCTCTGTGAAAAAGTTGTGAAGCAGAGATGTTTTAAGTTATTTTTTGTGGGAGGGAGCAGGAAGGAAATTGAGAGGGATTTATGTACAGTCCTTTGTTGCTTTCAGAAGCAATAGGATGTTTGTTTATATAAGAGCTGTTGGCCAGAGAAGAAAACAGAAACCTTAATCTCAGAGGGAGATAAATCATTATCTATTTCAACACCATGGCTTTTTTAGATTTTCCTGGGGTCCAGTTATTTTTTTGTTTCCATGGACAAGGATTTCTGACTAACTCAGTCTCACAAAAAGTGGAGTTTCATCTCTCAGAGGAAACATAAGCAGAGATTACCCTGGCAGAATGGCAGGTCTGTGCTAAGGTTGCCTGTCTCCAGAAGACCATCTTGCTTTAAGCACTGGATATGTTCCTTGTTACTGTCTAGAGAGTGAAAGTGAAATATAAGTATTACAAATTACCTGAGCTGATGAAGTATTAGAATTTCTCACTCGGCCAACCTGTCCTTCTCCTCTAAATACTAAATTCCAAATAACGGGTCCATTGTAAAAACATTAATTTAGTGTCTCACAGAAAATATTCTTATATAATATATATATAAAATATATTTTACATATTATATTTTTATAATAATATTTTTATATTTTGGTCTTTTCTGAGTGTTTCTAGTTCCCCAATAGACAGATGTCATTGGCAGTGGTAAAAATGCTCTTCCATATCATGTAGATTTTCATTGGAAATCAGTCCAGGTTTTTGTAAGCTCCTCTCTGCCTAGACTTGTTTCTAAACTCACAAAAAATGGCTTATCCTTACAGCATACTATGCAGTGGTAGGTTTGGTTATCCTTTAGTCAGTTACATACTGAGGTAAAACAGTATATGACATGGAGATGGTAAAATTTCATGTATAGTTTGCCATTGAAGATTTCTAGCAAATGGTCAGAAACTGGCATATCCATTCCCCTTTTCTCACCCTTTTCCCAATATAATATTTTTCTTTGAAAAATACCTTTCTCCTGCCCAGTGAATCCTGAAGCTTCTGCTTTCATCATATAAGCAATTGTTTCTCACATAAGACCTTTTCTTCATCCTAAAATTAGCAAGGCTTGTGAGGGGAGGGAGAAAGCTTTTATTTGTAAGAAATAACTTGTTTTTCTTCTGTGAGTGATAATAAGTGTTGAGGTTTGGGGTGGGAATTATCAAGACATTTTTCCCAGCACTGGTTCTATTGTCAACATCACTCAATGCTGAAACTGATTATGGAAGAAGATGGAATTTCTGATGCATTTTCTACCTACTCCATCAATGAAAATTCAGCCAATTCTTTCCCTTAACCTTCAAGCCACCTATAACAGCCTCACAGTTTCTGTAAATTTGTGTTTTAACTATAATGGGTGGGGGAAGTGACTGTGCTACATTTTCCTGTTCTATGCAGGTTTGAAACCTGTTAGTTTTTAAAACAAAGAAACCACAATTGTAAAACCAAAGCCATGTTCAATTGGAGAACAAGCACTACTTACAGGTCAATTCTAAGAATGTTTTCATTTTGTGTTACCTGACTGTTGTATAACATTGGGTCAGTTAAACTTAGATTTCCAGCAAATAAGAGTTGTCTGCTTTCATTTATAACCAATAGTAAATTTCAAATTAAATAAAAAACAAATAAAAGATCAAAAATGAAACACAACAAGTCAGTAGTAGCTGAGTATTCATTGATAAAATCTAGTGACCATCAGAACCTTTTTTGTCCAATCTGTTTTACTTATTCTGGTTGATTAAAATTGTATTTACAAAAATATGTCAATTTCAAAGGAATTTCTATACGGTCCCTTTCTGCAATAGTGAGTTTTAAAACAAATCTGAAGCCCAGGGCCATGAAAAATGTTGATATTGGACCTCAAAACTCAGAAATGCTTCTCTGATTTCTGTGTTATGTCCAACTTACATGATTCAGAACAAAACTGATTAATGATTTGTCATCACAACATTCAATGGAATATCCTGTGTTGAATTACATTTCAAAGGTATCATGTTCAAATCTGAAATCCAAGAGAATGTTATCACAGGCAGCTGGTCTTAAAAACATTCCTGTGTCGTTAACTTCTGATTCTCATGTGTCATCAGCAACAGTTTGTCACCCATTCCATTTTCTACTGATGCACATCGAGAGCCAAATGAAAATAGAACTGTTGAGATACTGAGCATTCTTGAGTGGTAGCCACCACAGAAAATAAAAAAGCTCAGGGTTTTATTTTTTATATGCACTTTTTATCTTCTTTGAATTCATATTAATTCACAAGTATTATGACCTGCTACAGAATTATGACCATGATGAGATTTTTGCATTTCTGCTAATGTCGTTTGTCTGCTTTTAGTTTTGCACATGCACAAGTTGTAATATCAACCAGGAATAGTAGGCTCACTTAAGAAGACCTTTTTTTTGTGTGAATAAAATATTTACTGTGATTCAGGCTGGTAGGAATAAGGAGGCTGAAAGTAAAAGGCATTAAGACAATTTTTTCTGTAAAAGACTGAAAGTAAAAATGAAGACACTATGAGGAGATCTATATATGGACAATATGATAAAATCTATATACATGGTGCAATTGCTGCTAATAGATTAACACTTTTCTTTCTACAGATACCACAGTCACACTAACACGCAGAGGGAAGTGTTAATGTGTCTAAATATATTATTTTAATTAACTACTCACAAACACTGTACAGGTCTCCAACTCCCAATATCTGAAGTAAATGCATGACCTTTTTAACAACAGTGATTGCATCTGGGAGAAAAACTGTAGTGAGAACAGGTTAAATTTTCCTTATAATCCTGGAAAGCCCAGGATGCATTCCATGTGTAAATATGCTGGTGGGAAAGGATACCCTTGTACATACAACAAGCAGGAACATGCAAGAGATTGATGAAGCTTTAAATTTGGTTTCTAACAATTATGTGACTGGGAGACTGGTCTCCCAAGAATTTAGCAGCTGCAGAGAAATTATTCAGTCTTGGGGCATGCCTTCAACAGAGACAGTGAAAGTCCTAACCTATGCCTTGATTTTTGCTGTTCATAGCAAGCCCATGCCCTGAAGTGTTGTAAACAGTCTATGAAACTCTCCTGTACTATGAAACCCCCAAAGGAGCAGAAAATCACTTAATCATTTCTTCATCACCCATGTGAACAATAACAACAGAGGCCATGAGTTACCTCAGCGTGATGTCACACATTAACTTCTGTGTATCCTGTGTAAATTAAGTCTTTTCTAGCACAAAAGCCCTGGGCTCTTAAATTTACTCCTGATATCAGGTTGTGTTTGACCACCACAGAATGACTTGGGTTATCTAGTTCCACCTCCCCTGCCATGGGCAGGGACAACTTCCTCTAGATCTGATTTCTCAAAACCCCATCCAACCAGGCCTTGAACACTTCCAGCAATGGGACATCCATAGCTTCTCTGGGCAACCTGTTCCTGTATCAACATCACACAAAAATATTGCTTTGTAATATGCAATTGAAACCTACTTTCTTTCAGTCTGAAGCCATTCCCCCTTGTCCTGTCCATGCCCTTGTGAAAAGTCTCTCTCCATCTTTCCTGCAGTCTTCCTTCAGGTACTGGAAGGTCACAATTGGGTCACCCCAAAGCCTTCTCTTCTTCAGGCTGAGAAATCCCAATTCTCTCAGCCTTTCTTCACAGGAGGGATGCCCCATCACTCTAATTGTCTTGAAAAGGCAGATCCATCTACCCTGCAGTTTGTAGACAAAACACATCATTGTTATTCCCTAGGCTTTGAATTGTATTCTTCGAAATACTAACAAATTTTGAGGGACTGAGAATTTTTTCACTTTTTTCCTCCAGTGACTGTTCCCTGGATAGCCAGAAAGTTTAAGGATCTCGATTAATTCTAGCAAAAAGAAGAAATTGGAACAGGGACTTCCCACCTCAATTAGGGGAAGATGGTTATTCCATCACAGTGCTAGTGGAAACTCTTTGAAGTGTTATATTCCTATTACTGTGGCATAAAACTTGAAAAAAAAAAAAAGTTCTCCTTACACAGAAAGCTGGCAAAATATTTGTATTTCTTACTGTGGTGTGTTAAAAGCTTAAATAAGCAAAATAAATTTCCATACTTTCTTTTCAGGTTGTTTTCCTCAGTGGGCTCACGGCATCACCCAAACCCAATAAACACAGGTACAGAATGGGTGTAGAAGTGGAAAAACCCCACATGTATGTATGTAAGTATTTGGCAAGTTCAGGTCAGCTGGAGGAGACACCAAGCACAAGGTTCCATCAGTGACTAGGAGGCTCTTGAAAACAGGACACCATGGTATGATGTATTTTCCAACCTCAGCTCAGACCCTGACCTGCTGGTTTCCATGGTAGACCTCCAGCTAGCTGACAAGCACAAGAGAGGTGGTGGTGGTGCTGCTGTGCAAATGTGGAAATTCCTAATTCTGGTGGGAACAGAAGGTAAGAGTCAGCTCAGTCTCTCTGAGTCTTGACAACTGCTGCAGGCAGCCTGAGTCAGGAAAGGACAGGGGCAAGACAAATGAACTGATCAGAAGCAGCATTGATTTCCCTCTGCTGCTTTTAGAGCTAATGTTTCAGATTTTGTGCACTGGCTCCCACAGCAGCCAGAGCATCTTTCCCTGTACACACAAACACGCTCTCACACACACATTTGTGTGCAGGGGCCTCTATAGGAAACACAGCCTGAGACACTCTTTTTGTCTGTGAAAGGAAGAGTTTGAATTGGAAAAAGATTCTTCCAATGAGAAAACATCAGGGACATATTTATTAACAGAAGTAGAAATTGCTCTCTAAACTTCATATAGGAAAGAGTCTGAGAGGCAGAATTTATAAACAGACCCCTTTGGATTTCTGAAGAGAGGATTTGAAAAGTCAAACACATCCAAGACATGCCTATAAAAGTAAAAATTACACTGCCCAGAGCCTTTTAAGCAACAGACTTACTTCAAACAACAGAATACTATAGCCCTTAGTCTTTCTCTCTCTCTCTCTCTGTATGTAGCATACATTGGCAAAACTATCCCCTGAGTAAAGATGCTGTTAGTTTTATCCATTACAGCTGTAAGACCCATGGCTGAAACTTGTTGATCTTTTCCCCTGAGCAATAAGAGAGGCAAATCAGATGCCCAGAGGAAAAAAAAAAAAAAAAAAANAAATCTTCTTTTTGTTTCCTTTTGTTTAGCTAAAGGAATGAACTGGCTGGGCCAGGAATCATTTACTTGTCATTTGAGAAGCAGTTTGGGTAACTTTTCTTCTATTAATAGAATAAATTGTTGAATAAATTCACCTGAAAATGAATTAACTCACCTGAAAGTGAAAATATTTATATCCAGAGTGCTGGAATGGACATTATTGTAATCTGCATTGGATAGACACAATGAAAGATAAAGGATTCTGGAAGAGTCTACCCAAGAGGAGAGCAGGAAACCTCAGGACTCATGAGTTATTCCCAGTCACTTTCAGAAAAGTTCTTTTCACAGTCCCTTCAAAGCAAACTGCTTTGCTCTCCTAACACAGTGGGAACTAGAGATGTCTGCAGGCAAACACAGCCAGCATTGGAGATGTTTCTCCCTGCAACTGCTGAATCAGGTCCCTTTAACTAGTCAGCCTTGAAACTTTTAGTGCACATTACATTTTTATTCTGCAAGGCACCTGGAGAGTCTATCCATGAGAGGTGTGCTGCTGTGTCCTTACAGCTTCAGCAGTTCAAAGGGGGAGTCATGATCCAACCAAACACGATGCTTGCAGTTCTTCAGGAGGAACAAAACCACTTTAGTTTTCCTTCCTCACTACCAGTCTTTCAAAGAAAAGCAAAATTTACAACTGTTCCAACAGGTTCATTAATTGCTGCCTCTCCATAGACAGCAAGGGTTAAGGATGCACGGCCCTGGCCACTTGGCAGATTTGGCATGCTAGACCAACAGCTGGTGGAGGCAGTTAATTAGTCCTTTGCCCTGCTCAAAGTTCAGCCTTGATTGGCAGGGAAAAGCAGGCTGCACCAGCCTGCTTCCCTCTTTCAATTAACAAAGGCCTGTGCCATCAGATTACCTTGGCAACACGCCATGGCATCCGTGTCATTTGGCTGCCTGAGCTTTGCCATGGCAACAGGAAAGCTAACCTTGCCAAGGCAGCATCTGGTCTATGGGTGGCAGATTACCTGCCAAACAGATTTACTAGCTGCAAAGTGCTGCTGACTGCCCTGAGAAAAGAGAGGAAGCAGGAAAATCTTGTGACAAAAAGATGATTATCCATTTTAATTTTTCTTTCCAAGCACAGGTTTACAGAGGTCCCATTGCTGATGTGTGGGCAGGGTAGGGCATGTCTTTACTCTTTCTGGGCATGAAAACCATTAAATAAATTAGGCTTTATCTTAGCCACAAGGTCTTCTGGGTATTACAGAAGCAAAATTCTTTATTGAGGACTAATTTCTGTTATGTGGTAACCAAGCTGGTCCTGACAGAGCACTGCTGGTTTTTCATTTCATTTTATCACATCCATTTTGCTGTGTTGAAAGCAGAGATCAAATAATCATGGGTCCAACTGCTTATAAACTGCATGGAAAATCATCTCTGAATGTCAGAACCACATCAAGTTCCAGTGGCCTGTAAAACTCAAGATCAGGAGGCACTAGATTTGTAAGGAGTGCCCGGTTTTCCAGTGGACTATCTGAGCTCAGTACAGTTTGAAGCTTCTAGATTCATAGAGGGTAGAGAAACAGACTGTAGGCAGTGCAAGACTGGCTCCATCTCTACCAAATGACTCTTGAAAGCAAGTCATGTTACCAAAGGAAGGCCAGAAAACCAGTGGGCAAATCCCAGTGGTTCCTCTGTTTTGGGAGACAATTCCTTTCTGACTCTAACCCAGTCATTCCATTAACACCAAGGTGCTGTGACAAAGACATGCTGATTACACTCTCAAGCAGTATTTGAACAGAAACACAATTTTACTACCACTATGCAGCCAGGAGTGAAAGAATAAAGTTTTCTTCTAGTCCCTCTAAGATCGCTGGCCCACATCTGACATTTCTGTGAAGCAACAAATGTGATTGAGGAAAATAATCACCTTATTTCAGCTCTTCTTACATAAAGCATCTTCTCAAAAAGCACTCACTCCAGAATGTTCTTATCCCAGTTACTGCCTCTGTGAAATTTTCACACTGGACCCTGAGATTAGCTTACTTAGCTGGGTATAGCATGGTGCTAATCATGCCAAGGTTGTAGCTGGTGGGTTCAGCCCCCATATGGGCTATTCACTTAAGAGTGAATGGACTTGATGATCCTCCAGTGTCCCTTCCAGCTCAGAATATCCTATGAAGAAAATAGTGCAGAGTGATGGTAGCTGCAAATGGAGCAAGCAGAGAGTGAATTTGCTGCAGCAGGGGGAAAGTTTGCTTCAGGTTGTAAAGGAAGGCTGGTCACCAGTGCTTCACATGCTCACCAAAAAGTGTCGTAACATTCTTTTGGTTGGTTGTCAGTAGTCCAGATTCTTCTCTTCCCTTAGGTCTGAGTTTCTAAGACATAAGGGAGAGCATGCATGCACATCTCTCAGCTTTTCACAGAACTCTGTGTACTGAGAGAGCAAAATCAATACCTAAATATGGACAAAATAAATTGGACAGCTAGGACATACTTGAAAGGCTCTTGGCAGAAGGATAGCCTCTCAGATCAGAATACAAATAACTTGAAAGCTCATAATTTGGTATCTTTGTCTGAAGGTAATGGACAACACCACTGTGAATGTGGGTCACTCATTCATAGAGAGGTGAAGATACTGAGAACTGAAAGACCTCCTCATATTCACAGAAGTTTCACCAGAGCGAATGCTCTCTTTTAAGCTCTCTCAACCATGCTCTCTTTCAGCTCTGCATGCTATTAGTTCTACTCTCTTCCATCCATTCTGGTTCTCCTGTTCCTAATACAAACATTATTTCAGTAGAGATCAGAGACAAGCCAAATCCTGTAGCTCCTCTGTAGGTGACACAAGGAGAGGGTCCATATTGACTTGCTGCTGCACCAGCTGAGGCAAATGTTGATACTGAGATCATATGAGAGATCGGGCCAGTTGGGGAGGACTAGCAAAGAGAAGCAGAGGGGCTTCAATGTCCCTGTGAGGGATCACAGATGGAAATCCAGAACCTGAGGGATCAGCTGAGTGCATCAAGGATAGGAAAATGCAGGAGAGCTGGGCCTCCTAGGGTGGGGGTTTGGGGCTTTCATGACTCTCACTGCACACTCTGGGGACATGCTGAGGGCTGTGGCCTCCTCAAGGACTCCAGTCTGCAAGGAGCCTGTGACATGAGGCCAGCCACATCTCTGACACTGGGACTGTGTCTCCTAGTGAATATTCTCCTCCCAGTCAGGGACATTTCTCACCTTTAATTGAACCAGCTGCTCCCAAATAGAAGTGAACTGACTGTGGTTTGTACATGACTAGCTGTCCCATAAAGTGACAAGCCTGACAGAGGTTTCATCCTTCACCACACTGATGTATCCCTCAACCAGATGTCTTTAGTTTGCCCTGTCCTTCCAAGATAAAGAAAGTAAAGAGTCCTTCCAAAGAAATACTCCTGTCATTTTGTATCATATGTTGTCAAAATTCAGGGAACAGCCACACTGATGAAAAACCTTCTGTCTCCAGCCTCTGGTATGTTCATGACTCCTTTCCAGATCCCAGAGTTTTACCATGTCAGTATTTCTGTAGGCAAAATCCATCTGAGATATATTTTTTCCTCTCTTCAGTAGTGGTCAAAAAGAAATTCAGTAAAGGAAAAAAAACCCCAAAATTCTNACTGGTGTTTGGAATGTTACTAAAATGCCTTGAGGGGTGATGAGAAGCCCCACTGAGATTTTGGACCTTTGCTCAAACTGTTATTGATCCCAGAAATTTTGGGTGTCCCATGCAAGGTGGGATGCCTGGGAGGCAAGGTGGGAATTGCCAACACTCAAACACAACAAACTAGTCCTTATTTTGGAAAGAAGACAATAATGGTAGTGGCTAAATCAGAACTGAGTTTTTCTGGATCACTCAGATTCAGATACTCAGGATTGGTGGCTAATTCATAACCTGTTGTGGTCTTTAAGAGGAGAACTCTATTAAATTCTATAGCCCTGGGTTTGTGCCCTGAGAGTCAAGTTCTACCAAATGCATGAGTTCTGTAAAGCACTAATCAGTAGGTCATCATTTGGACCCTTAGGTCAGTGTCAGGGTGTAAAAATTAGCAGATAGCTTTGTATCTTCCAGAAATGCATGTTGTTATCCTGCATAATGGAGAGCTGCTCAGTTTAGCCCTAACTGATAGCTTTACTATGATGGACTAAAGGAGAAAGGAACTAGAACTGCATATAAATATATTGTTTGCTTCTCTATGTGACCTACCTGTACCAATAGCAATTTTGAGACAAAATGAGAGAAGGAAGCACACAGACTTCTGATACTGTCATCTTCTCTTCATCAGAAGTGCGTACATTGAATATCTGTTTCAGAGGAGTGGAACTGATCTGAAATTCTGCCACCTCATACATACAGCTGTGCCACCTTAAAAAATCCTAATAAATCCTTCTGGCTTAATTGCTAAGCTCTCTGGGGCATGGAGACATGGAAAAAAGCAGCATGCTAAATGGCCTTCAGGATGTCAGGAAGTCTAAGAAGCTGAAACCAAGTTTTCATTATCACAGAAGTATTTCTATTGGAGGCTTGAATGTGCTATACTTTATAAGAAAGGCTTCACTGGGATTCAGGAATTGTTTCATTATTTCCAGGGTTGAAGAATCACCACACTGGAGTCAGCAGAATGTCACAAGGAAAATTTTTCACGAGCATAAGGAAGTATTGTGGAATTGAACTTCTTGCACAGCCTGAGAAGACTATTTTACTTCAAATGGTGATACTGCCTCTTATGTGTTTGAAGGAATTTTGATGATCAAGACATTTCCCCATGCTGAAAACTGACTCAGCAACCCAATATGTTGTCTCATGTTAGTACTTCAGATTAAGTAATTCTCTTTTATAATGCAGGTGTTTTTTTGCAAGAGGATATCCTGGACGTCATCCCGACTGCTGTCAAAGTTTAATCCAGAAGTAGGTCAAATCCAGATGGTGAGTCAGGAAATGCTAATGTGTTTTAATTATTAGGCTATTTTTAGAAGGTTCAGCATGTTATATAGCCAGGAAGTGAAGTGGAGCAGAAAGTAAAATCCATGCTACATGATTCCCTCTTCTTGAGATAGGGAGATGAGTTATGCACCATTGACAGTATTAATGAAAAATAAATTGTGACAGTTCTAGGTCTAAAAGCCAAGTTTCAACACAGAGCATCTACCCCAGAAAGCAGCACTTCTTGTTTACTTATGTCATGTTTCCTGAATCCCAACAAGTAATAGAAGTTTTCAGTCGGTCCTTCAGTTACTTGGTTCTATGTCCTCCTTCCTCCCTCCATATTAGGACACTGAAAATACCAGTTACTGTAACCTTCAGGAAGTTCTTGGGAATATTTTCTTTGTGACAAGACTGTATGAGTAGAAGAACTTGAATTTTTGAGGGCATTTACTCATTTCTGGTAATAGGTAAAATGATGTAAATAAGCATCAGGTACCCTTATCTCAGATTTCTCTTGTGTATTACAAGCTCTAAACAGAATCACCCTGAGGCTGATATTAGGCAGCAATTACTTTAGTGATTGGTGCTGACATATTTTACACAGCAACATGTAGATGTATTTGAAAATTTAGAGCAACAGACCTAGATTTACTGCAACTGCAACTCCTGATCATGGTTCATGTCTTTCTAGGGTACGTGGATCTGGTTCTAGGCTCTGATATGTATTTGTTGAATGTGATCTTGAGCTAATCATTTGCATTCTCTGCCTATCATGTGTAACATAAAGAAAATAATAGCCTACACCTCATACCTCTCTTTTAATGTTTCTATGTGTATCAACTGGATATAGAATTCTACTCCTGTTTGATACTCCTCAGTGCTACTATAAAAATAAGAATACTTATTTTCTGACAATAAAATAAAATAAAATAATAAAAGGATTCTTTGCCCTTTTCTCAGCATGCTACTTGTGAATCCAAACAAAGTACAACCATTACTGATTTTTCCACCTAAATGGAAACCTCCATTCAAATTAAATCTTTATGCAGTTATCAAGTAAGGAGAAGAACATAAATCAAGGATAATACAAACAGTAGAACAGACTGCAATGAATAATCCAGCCATCCCAGGTTTCCTATCTTCTGCCTCCATCCTATCCCTGGAATAATTAGAGAGTTTCTCTTAGGCTGAAAAAATGCTCCTCTTGCAGTTGCAAACGTATCACGTTGGATTTCAGTTTTATTTTTAGTCAAGTGGAGTTGCTGTCTCTTGTCAGTTTATTGTGTTGTGTTAGCAGGGACATTTAAACAGAACAGAGTTTTGCTGGAGCTCCAGTGGGCTCTTGCATATAAAATCAAACTTGTCTTGCTTGCTTCGTGTTCTCATTCATTCAATGTCTCAGAGCCTGCCAGCTCTGTGGGCAAGCAGCCAGTTTTGCATTTACTACAGGGTTTTGTGTTGGCTGCCAGTCACAAAGAGTGGTGATAAATGGATTCAGCAGCACCTATTAGGATTAACTGAAGGCTTAAATTCATTTTGAACCCTCTTACTGCCAAAATTAATTATACTAAAATTAATTATGTTATGTTATCCACTGAAGAACAGGCCAAGGTGAGGAAAATACCCACCTTCATGTTTACTGCAACCTGCAGCTGAAGTAACCAGTGGAATATCTAGAACAGAACCCATCATGCTCACTAGACTCATAAAGCTTTTTATACTGCCTGCTTTCTGCTGTCTTCAGGTTTTGTTCTCAAAGACCTTGTTCTACACTCTGGCTACAGTGATTCAGGTCTATCAGGACATCACCTATATGGTCATCTGCAAAACAGCTTGAGCACTTTGACTATCCTCATATTTTAGCAAAATCACCAGCTCAGCTGGAATCCCAGTTACTGTGTGGTACGTATCTCATGGTATGATATTTGGAAGAAATATGATAATAGAAAGTCCAGTGATTTGATTGTTTTGCAAATCAATGAGGTTCTGTCCAACTGACCTAACTTGCAGTAATTTAGTCTGGCCTTGTGTGTAAGAGAACTGCTAAAAACGGTGTAATACCAGATGAAGCCCTGGAACTCTCTACTGTCAAAACATCAGGCACAGTGGAACCCACTGTGGAGGCACAGGGATGGTGAATTAATTTCTGCCATGTCCATACAATGTCACAGCTTTCACTGAAGAACACCACTGGATTAGAGCTCCCTTTTGAAATCAGGCTTTGGTGTGAGTTATATTGGCAGAATCTGCTCTAGCTACACCACAGGAAGCAGGTTCAACGCTGATAAAATGACAACAAAATCACGTCTCAGTATATGACTTCCTACATTTTGTGTCCTCTGTAGTCTGATAGGGTGTGAGGCCCATCTACAACACAAAAGCAAATTTCCTTGATTAGAAAGTTACTCTTCTAACTGAAGAGAGGTTTATTGTTTAAAAGACGGAGGAAAAAAAGGACAAAATGTAAAAAAAATAAAAATCAATATTTTAATAAAATATTTAATAAAAATATTGATTAAAAAGTAGTGAAATATCACTCTTTCCTGTTGCTTCACTGTCTAATCCAGGCAAGGAATTTGTGTGTTTGGAACTATTTCAGGGAAGGGCCTGATTGATTTATCCCTTCCACAGGTTCACCTATAGTGCCTACGGTAACAAAAAAAAAATAAGCTCTGAAAAGCTCCACTTGGTAATTTGCATTCAGGGCTACTTTACTTCAGTCATTTCAGATCAAACACTGCTCTGCTCATTCTGGTTCAATTTACAAACAATTCTGTATTTCTCTTACTACTGTCTGCCTGCCCTTCATTTGCAGAGAAAAATCTCTCTTGTCTCTCCTGTGGAAAAACGTGGTTATTGGTAGATATTTAAACTTACTTGCCTTTTGAAAAATCAAATTATACTGCTTTGCTAACTAGCTGTGTATTTCTTGGAATGTTGTTAAAAAGCATGTTTTCACTGAGGAATTTCTTTGTTTTTGTTGTTATGAAGGTAGATTTAGAAATACCTATAGAATCAAAGCTAGGTTGATTTTTTTTTTCTCTTTCAAGTAATTATGTGTTTTACTGACCAAGAAAACATTCCAGATGGGCTGGTAAATATATACAGATACTGATAAACCAGCTTCAGGCCAGGAGCTTGAAACATGTATCAGAAACATTAAAGTCAAAACTGTATTAACCACAAGTTCCCTCTCTCTCCAACAAGGAGACATACGTGCCTTTGTATGATTTGAAGCTTTATAGGGTGTGTAGAATGGAGTAAATTCTTAGCTTATGGCACCTTATCTACCAGAATTCTCCACAGAAACTCATGAATCACTTCATAATGCTCAGTCTTGGGAAAAAATCTTATAATCATTAGACCTACATTGAACATTAATAGCATAAGACTTACATATTCTCCTTTGTCTACTTCTCACTCTTTTTCATTACACTAGTGGCCATTTTTTCATGCCCTTCTTGAAAGTGTGCATATTCATCTATTTGTGCAGAACCTGGAAGCAAAATACTGATCTGGGTGCACCATTAGATCTGACTCACAAGCACATTTTTAAGTTCTTGCGACATTTTTGACTTCTTCCATCCATCTCCAAGTTTTCTGAAGTTCATTTACAGATTTCAGTTAGAGACTAGAACATCTTGACAAGGTGGTTTGAATGTGAAATTTTGCAGTACCTTGGTAGCTTGGGTAGTTAAATTCCAGATGAGAAACTCAAGATAGCAGCTTCTGAGAAAGAAAACAGGAATTGATCACCTGCTACACCAAAGATTCTAGGGAAGATAACCACCCAAAGCTGTGCAGCACAGGGCATAGGAGTGGCTAACATGGCCCACAAGAAGACACTAAATATCAATAGGTCTAGGATCCTGGGTGACACTTCTTGCTGCAGGGAGTGCAATTCTTCGAAGTGTCATTGCTGCAAAACCCCAACATTTAAACAAGGCTGCAGGGTCAACACAAAAACATCCTGGAACCTGACCCAGTTCAGAACAAAGAAACATGCTGTAATATTAGCAGGATCTAATTGAACCTCTTGGCTGTTATGCAAAGCAATTAACGATGTAACAAGCAATCATGCCTGATGTTCGCTTAACAACAAAATAAACATGATAAAATATGTCTGCAACATTTTGAGTCAAAACCTCATAGAGAGTTACCATGTGCTTTTACATCTTCCTCTGTGCAAGCAGTGCATCGTTAGCAAGTATTATCCATGTGTTTTACACCACTGTCTAATTGCAGGGAAGGCAGTTAAGAAGATCAAAGAGCTCTATTAACAACAGATAACCACAGAACAAATATGATTAAAGTAATTACAGAAGGAAGTAATCTGCTAATTCTTAATGATTCGGAGGAGTCAGAGAGAAGCTCTCAAAGTGATTCTCCTCACTGGAAATCAGGGTGTTACTGCAATGGACTGATATGATATTTTGGGTTTCAAAGTGTGAGCCATTTTCCTATATGTGTTTTCTCTTATGCCTTCTCTTAAACTTCATTCTCAGTTGTGACATGATTCAGAAGTAGAAACATCCTTACCACAACAATTGCCAATCTTTCTTTTTTTCCCCTCCCCTCCCTTCCCTCGTGTTTTGGTGCCTGACAGAATTTTCCAGACCTCTTTGATTTCTAACCAGGACTTACCTTTACCTTCTAGATAACCTCTGGAAACAAACATGTGCAATTATCCTCACACTTCCTTTCCTGCACATCCTTTCTATCTTATCAACTAGGACTAGAGATGATTTTTTTCACTTCTTCCATTCTTCCCCCTCATTCTACCCTGAAACCTCCTCCCTTTCTTACCCCACCTTTCCACTTCAGACATCCTGCCAGCATTGACACTAATAAGACTTTCCTTTATTTTCTTCTTCAGTAGACAACAGAGCAGTTAATTTAGATTCAAAGGGAGATACATATATGTTTATCTATACTGTGAGGGGGTTTAGAAGTCTTCCTGAGAATAGAACCTTTAAAATGTGCTTTTTCTGTGTTTCTCCTCTGTTCTCCCTTCCCCAAACAGCGTTCCTCTTTTGCTTGCTCTTTCCTGTCTTTGCTGGCACAAAAATATGCTTGGTCTTGGTGTCTTCAAGCACTGAAATACAAGTGCCTCTACAAATCATTGTTTGACATTACATAGCTTCTAAGGGTGTCTGAAGCTTTACTGTATAACTTTCCTGTTGACATTAAGGATCACAACTAGAACAAATGGAAAAGCTCATTGAACCTTTCATGCTGAAAGCAGCACATTTTGTTCAACCTAT